>RYFJ01000406.1:0-164451 GCA_003991445.1 Oryza meyeriana var. granulata | reverse complement strand
TTACAAATGTACTTGATATGTGTTGAACTGGCTACCTAGAAGGAATGACCAAAGTGCAAAGATAAAGTACTTTACCGCGGCGAAATAGTCCTGGTCACGGGTATGTAGTACGTTCCGTCTACACGACGTGTGGCTGTGATCACCTGGGGTGAACGTTAGCGATGCCGGTCGAGGTGGTACCACCTGAGATGCAGTAATGCTCCCTTTCAGGTGTTGGCCACGGGAACTCGTCGACGACATCCTCCGTTCCCAACAACCACCGTCCACTAGCTGCGTCGGATACCACGAGACGCTGCCTGTCCCTACGATATATACCTATTGCAAAGTGCCATTAGATACATTAAAGAGTGGTAGAACTAACAAAATGCAGTTTACTTACCGTGACATGCCCGCACACGCCTCTATGGCCATAGGAGACCTGACGTAGGCCAACGTCATCACCGCTGGGACAGGGTCACGAAGAGCGAACACCACGGCACTTCTTCGTTCAACATTACGCCTGGATCGCGCTCAAAGAAAAGAGTCGAGGTCAGGGCTGCATGCGTGGACCTATAGGCTCAGACGACGTCGCTGGGGCAGCAGCTGTCCAACTCATACGAACTCGGAAGCCTCCACCTGTTGTGCGTAACGACTCTGCAAAATCAGAAAATTACTCTGCATTGTTTGCTGCATAGTGGTAAACATAGAATTCACATACGTACCTCCCGCACCACTGCCGTCCCCATCAGTCGGGCTCTCGGCACTGCCGCGATACAACCTCCGCGCCTCGTGCAGAGAGTGAATGAAAGAGGGCTACCGAAACGCTCTGCTGCCCCATAGCTCAGACGTGGAGGGCAACGGCAAGAATCGCCCTGGATCTGGTCTTCGTGCACGCGTCACAAAGAGCATTATGTCTCGCTAGCACAGCAATCACCCAGCATCCACTCGGTACAGCGTACCGTTCCCTGTCGGCGATGCACGAGCGTAGTGATCAGTCCCTTGTCCACGCTGCCCGTGACTTTGGTGAACATCACCCACCCGAACAACCACAAAGGTAGGCTCCATGCTCCGCTGCACCGAGTATTCGGTCGGCGTCGTCGTCTAGCTTTCGGCTGTAAAGGAAGATCATATATGGACACAATATGCCAGTGGCCAGCCACGTTGAAATGCATTCTCCACATACATCTCAATTGGCAGTGCAATCACGGCATTAGATCCCAAAAAAACCTTCAACTACACGACTGACTACTACATACAAGGTTATTCCGCTGAGCTGAGGGTCCAGTTGAAACCCTCGCATCAGCAGTTTTACTGATCCAAAACTTCTCTCAGCTGGCCTATCAATACCTTAGCCGTTGAACTAAACTCCGACAGATCTACACGTCTGGACCATATCTCACATTCCCTTGGTGAAAACTGAAATATCACCTATTGACATATCTGTGATGAAAACATACAGTTTAAAACTAAGAGTTTTTTTTACAACATCCCCTAACATCTAAACCGTGTATTCCAGATTTTACAATAACATAGCTGTACAAAAAATAATCATCTAACAGATTAACTAAAACTACAGATCTATATAGTACTATACACGTAACTAGTACATTACTAATTAATTCTTACATACAAATAAAATGCAAAGGAACAATGATTTACCTCAGGCAAATCCAGCAAACGGGCAGAGCTTCGCTGCTTTCCCCTCTCAGCTCTCTCCTGTTTTTTTTCTAATTTGAGTGAATTTTTATGATTTTTTGAGTCTGGGAGGGGGTTTTATACCCGGGGGATAAAAACCGCACCTCCCATAGGCGGCAAGGGGCCGCCTGCAAAAAACCACCCTGAAATGGGCGACTTTGCAGGCGGCCCCCTTGCCGCCCTCTGAGAGGGCGGTTTTTGGGAGACCGGGGGGCCGCTTGCAAAATGGCTGACGGCCGTCGGCGGGGGGGGGGCCAACGGCCGTCAGCCACGTCATAAAATCGCCCTCTGGAGGGCGATTTTTTAAAAATCGCCTCCAGAGGGTGGCGGGAGTCTATTTTTACAATTTTTTGAAACAAAAATCTATTTTTGCAAATCTTTTAATAAATAAATCTAAAAATCAAAAAAATTCGTGTCGTGACTAGCTAATTACAATCCCGTAATCGGAGTGGACTGGGACATGCCGATATGATTGCGGCGACTGATTAGGATTCGGAACCGGTGTGCGCGCATCAGGGCATGTGCGCCGGCCGCAGTCGGCCTGGCTAGGCTGTTCTGGGCTGCATGCCAGCCAGATGGGCGGGCCGCATGATAGCGTCCTGGGCCGGTCCGTTGGAGGGAGAGTTGCTGGCTCTTTCCTTTCATATGTGTTCTTCTTCTTCTTATCTTTTTCTTTTTCAAATTTCTTTCGCTTGCACATCTGGGTTGGCTGAGCGTGTGTGTGGTACTGTGGTGTGCCAATGTCATTAGCTCGTTACTTCATTACATACCTCGATGACCACGATGATATACAGGGGTGTTATATTATATGTCTTTAATATTATGAGGTATCATACGAAACTTCAGATATAGTATAAGTTTTTACAAAAAAAAGGATTAACATGCAATAATTTACATTACATGATTTCTTTCGCGCTTGCTCTGTATCTGAATAGTCGCACATGTACCAACATCTGCAGGTTGCTAGAGGAGGAAAACATGAGAGGAAAAAAGGAAAAAAAGAACTGCTAGCTAGCAGGTAGAGCAGGTCGCTTGGTGGCAGGTGTTTGAGCCCGGCATGCAGACGAATTATAGTGACGTGGAACCGATGCAGCAAGCACTAGGTCCATCCATCACTCCGAAATCCGAATAGACGAAACCAGAACCAAATAGACCGAATTTGCGGTCTTCGGTCATGTGTTCAGTTTCTGGTCGAAGAAGGCTGATTTTTAATTCAGTACTTCGGTCATGTAGGTCAGGTATGCGAACTGACCGACATATTCCAAAGCCCAGAGGTGCAGCGGCCCATTAGCAATTAAGTAGTCCTAGGATGTGTTTGGTTTAAGAATGTGGGATGGGTTAGATTCATTCCTGTTTTTTGGGATGGGATGGTTCCAGTTTTTGTTTGGTTGGAGTGATGAAATGAACCCTGTTTTTTGTTTGGTTAGAGGGATAGAATGATGCTAGGATGGGCCCATCCGGTCGGACCGTCTACCTCCACCGGTCGGATCGGCTACCACCATCCGCCGGAACGCATTGCACCGGAGGTGGGTCAATGCGTTCCGGCCGTTTTTTCTCGGATCAGTCCATCTCGAATATTAGTGGAATATTCTCTACTGGATTCATCCCATCTAATCCACAAACCAAACACCTAAAAAATAGGATGATCCAATCTAACCCACAAAATCCCTAGAACCAAATACATCCCTGTAGTCCTGTGTGGCTGTGTCCAACCCAATAGCCCATCAACGAGACAGCAAGAATAATCCTAGCCATCCCACCGCAAGCCGTGTTGACTGTTGACTGTGTTGTCCTGTGTCAGTGGCGGTTCTAGAGGGTGGTCCGGGTGGGCCCTGGACCACCCTAGAATCTAGCCCAGAAGTACCCCACCTCCAAAAAATCGGCCCACTATCTGTCCAACACTGTAGCTCTAGAAGGAAGGGAAGCAGCAGAAGCACAAACCAGATCGGCGCCGCCGCCCGCGCCCGCGTGCCCGCCAGTCGCCGCCCCGCCCGTGCGGCCCCTGCCCGTGCCCGTCGGTTGCCGCGCCGCCGCCTCCCGCCCGTCGCCGCCGCCTCCCGACTCGGCCGGCCCTCCCGATTCGGCCGCCTCTTCTGGATCCCCTCGGGCGACGCCTTCTGTCCGTTGCCTGTACTGCAGGACATATATATATAAATATACAGAGAGACAGAGAGCTGTACTACTACTGCAGTATATATATATATATATATATATCGGTCGTTAATTATTGGCAAAATTAACTTCCTGTCTTTGGTGAGATTGTAGTGTGAATTTATTTTTTTGTCTCTTTAATTTGTGGTGCAAATTGCAGTGAGATATGAAAAGAAATGGAGATATTGCATCACTCTTTCGGAAACATGAAGCAAAAATAAAGAAGAAGACATCCTCTTCAGATCCTATTGAAGAAGAAACTCAAATTGAAGAAGAGTTAATTCAAAGGCCACATGTAACTGAAGTTGTTGAATCAATAAATCAAGAACAAGAAGCACCTCCAATATATGATGTTAATCACCTTCAATTTGATCCAGGATTAAGGCCCCCAATTGGAAGCTATGATGTTAATGAACAAGATGTTGTTCAGCGTGCATATATTCTGAAAGGTCCAAACCAACCTTATTCACATGATTTCCCAATCAGGGAAATATATGGTAAGAAGCGCCACTTCAATTTTGTTTGGTTTCACAAGTACCATTGGCTTGAATATAGTGTTGCAAAGGATGCTGGGTTTTGCATGATATGCTTCTTATTTGGTAGCCGAAATAGTAATTTTGTTAAGGATGGTTGGAGAAATTGGAACAAAGCCGAAGCGCTTGACAAACATGTGGGAGGTATAGCAAGTGCTCACAATAAAGCTCAAGAGAAATACAGTCTATTTGTGAAAGGTGGTTCAATTGATAATGTCATTGTGAAGGTGTCAAATGAGAATGAAATTCGTTATAAGGCTAGGTTGACCTATTCACTTAGATGTCTAAGATTTCTTTTAAACCAAGGATTGGCATTCCGTGGACATAATGAAAGTGAAGAATCTAATAACAGAGGGAATCTCATTGAACTTTTGAAATGGCTTGCTGAAAACAATGAAGAAGTTGGACGGTTAGTTTTGAAAAATGCTCCTGGAAATTGCATCTTGACTTGTTCTAGCATACAAAGAGAAATCATCCAATGTTGTGCCGGTGAAACTACTAAGCGCATCATTGATGATCTTGGTGATGATTACTACTCAATTCTTGCTGATGAGTGTAGTAACATTTCACATAAAGAACAACTAGCTCTTTGTTTGCGTTATGTTGACAAACTTAGAAGGGTATGTGAGCGGTTCCTTGGAGTAGTTCATATAGCAAATACCACTGCTATGGCACTTAAGAAAGCAATTCAAACTTTACTTACTGATCATCACTTGACTCCTTCTCAAATCCGTGGTCAAGGATATGATAGGGCTAGTAACATGAAAGGAAAGATTAATGGGCTGAAAACATTGATCATGAAAGAGTCTTCTTGTGCCTATTACATCCATTGTTTTGCACATCAGCTCTAATTGGTTCTTGTTTCTGTTGCCAAGGGAAATAATGATTGTGTGTGGTTTTTTACTTAAGTTTCTTACTTGCTGAATATTATTGGTACTTCCTGTAAGCGTTATGACATGCTTCGATATGTTAGAGCTCAAAAGATTATGGAAGCACTTGATTTGGGTGAAATAGAAAGTGGGATTGGATTAAACCAAGAGATGAGATTAGCTAGGCCCAGTGATACTAGATGGGGTTCTCATTTTAAAACAATATTGCATATTATTGGTATGTACTCCACAATTCATGAGGTGCTCATAACTCTTGGAAAAGATCCCACACAAAGAGATGATTGGCCAAAAATACATGCCGTGGTTGGAGCATTTGAATCATTTGATTTTGTTTTCAGTGCACATTTGATGCTTGTTATTCTTGGATATACAAATGAGTTGTCTTTATCTTTGCAAAAGAGAGACCAAGATATTGTTAATGCAATGTCACTTGTAACTTTGGCCAAGGAAAAAATGTAAAAACTAAGATCCAATGGATGTGAGGAATTCTTTGAAGGAACTGTTGTTTTATTTTGCACTAAACATAGCATTCAAGTTCCTACCTTAGAGGGTAAATATGTGCCTCATGGAAGATCTCCACGGTTTTATCCGGACCAAACAAATGATGATCATTTTAGAAGAGAAGTGTATATTGGTGTGGTTGACAAAATAAGCCAAGAGCTTAACAGTAGGTTTGATGAGGTTAATATGGAGTTGCTCATTTGCATGTCAGCATTAAATCCATTCAATTCATTTGTTTCTTATGATACACAAAAAGTACGCAAGCTTGCCACATTTTATCCAAAGGAATTTTCAAGCATGGATTTGATAAGACTTGAATTGCAACTAGAGAATTTTATCGATGATATGAAAAAGGATGAAAGGTTTAAAGGTCTAGAAACTCTTGCCGAGCTCTCTATTAAGCTTGTTGAAACAAACAAGCATGTTCTTTATGATTTGGTTTATTTGCTTCTCAAATTAGTATTGATATTACCTGTTACAACAGCAAGTGTTGAGAGAGTATTTTCCGTATTGAGTTTTGTGAAGAGCAAGCTGAGAAATAGTATGTGTGACAAATTATTGAATAATTATTTGATCACATTTATTGAGCGGGATATCTTCTCTCAAGTTAGCGAAGAAGACATTATAAAGAATTTTATGTCTATGAAGACTCGAAGAATAGATAAGAAGTAGTACTCTAATATTTTATCGATGTATAATATTTAACTTATCTATGTTGTAACTTTTGCAAATTCGAATCTAAATGCTGATTTTAAGTAATTTATGATGCTATGAGATACTATCGTTATATTTGTATCGTATTTTGACTTAATTTTACATATGTATATTGAGTTTCTTGTGTTATTGAAGTTTGATATATTAAAAAGGACCATCCAACAAAAAATTCCTGAAGCCGCCACTGTCCTGTGTCCCCATTCAGCCATTCCCCAACTCCCAGCGCCATCCCACAACCACGCCACCGCTGTGCCACTGCGACCGCGCCGCCGTCGTCTGCCAAGCGCCTGCGCCGCTGCAATCTGCCAAGGGCTCGCGCCGCCGTGCCGACGCCGACTGCCCCTAGCCTCTTGCCCTGCGCCATCTGCCCCTAGCCCCCACGCGCTGCGCCGCCACGTCGTCGAGGCGTCGACTCGGCCATGGTGGAAGACTGGAACGGGCAGCCGCCAGGCGCTAGCCAACGGAGCTGTTGCATTGCTGCATGTAAAATGACAGGTAAATGACTGCTGCATGCATGCATTGCTGTCTCGCTGGTTTGCTGTGCTATGCCGTGTCTTGCTGGTTTGCTGTGCTGCTGCCGTGTTCGGTCATCTCGGTTTAGACCAAAGACCGAACCGGCAATTCAGTTAACCGAATTGTCAGTCCACATTTTTACGCTGTAAATTTCGGTTTTCATTTCTCAAAAACCGAATTACCCGAACCGAATTGTCGGTAATAACCGAATGCCCACCCCTATGACCATCAGCATCAAAGCATGTTTGTGTTAAAACACAATTAGCACATGTGATCAATTAGCCACTATCATTAGTAACTGCTAGTGACGATTGGACAGACGCCTGTTTGGGAGAGATTTGATCTCCCGAATGGATGCATTCACACCCCCAATTTCATTTATATATACTTGTAATCAGTTATGCACAATGACAGATTAATACAGAAATCCATTCCCAAATATCTCAATCTTTACTCTTAACATGTTATCATGTACACTAGAAACTCCATTGAGTTATGATAGAAGGCCAACATAGAAAGTAGGGAACTAGAACACGAAGAACAGAGAAGAAGAGAGACCCAATTCTGCACAAAAAGGTAAGAACATGGATCGATCTCGTTCTTCGTACCTTAGCCCTCGCCACCGAGCGGCACTTGTCACGCACTGATTTTCGCTTAGGGATTTAAAAATTGTTTAATAAGTGATTTCTAGAACTAATTTTCCTGGGAATTTTCAGAGCTCAAGAACTAATTTTAATAAAATGATTTCAGTAATTATTGAAAAGGGGAAATGAATAAAATGCTCCTCCTCTGCACTGGGCCGAGCCTGGCTCAATCCACTCCTTGGCTCTGGGAAAAAATAGTTTTGAGGCAATATGCTTGGTGATATTGCTCAACCTATCTCCATTTGGACAACGCAAACAATATTATCTTCATAGATAATGGTAGGTGATTCAATAAAACCAGTACCATATGATTGCTATATGTGGTTAATCAGTCTGCGAAGTTATACACATTCACGTGATGCTTCATATAAGACAATTATCTTAGAATGATTAGTGGATATAGCCACTAGAATCTGTTTAGAAGACTTTCGTGATATGGTTGTTTCACCATGTAAGAATACAAAGCCAGTTTGTGATCTGGCATTGTGGGAATCAAATAAATAGCTAGCATAAATATATCCTATGAGATCCATGTTTTTGTTTTTATGGAAAAACAAACCGAGATCTTGGGTGCCTTGAAGATATCGAAGGATATTCTTTACTCCCATCTAATGACGTTTAGTTGGAGTTGCGCTATGTCTAGCAAGTAGATTGACTACAAATGCAATATCCGGTCGGGTGCAATTTGTAAGGTACATTAGCACTCCAATAGCACTAAGATATGGAACCTCGGGTCCTAGCATCTCTTTACTTTCGTCTGGAGGACTAAAATGATCTTTCTCCCTGTCAAGAGATCAAACAACCATTAGGGTTTTCGATGGATATGACTTGTCCATATTGAATTTCTCCAATAGTTTCTGGACATAGGTGGTTTGATGCACAAGTATGCCTGTTGGAAGGTGCTCAAGTACAATACCTGTAACGTCTCTGTCTCCGGGCCGTTAAAAACTATTTTAATAAAAACCCTAATTTCAAAATTTTTTGGCTCTTTGTGTGTGATTAAGGATTAAGTGCCGTAGGTCTTAGTTTAATCCCTCCTTGAAACCCTAAAATCTCGTTTTCAAAATCCTTCCAAATTCCGAGACTCGAATTTTGCAATTCGACTGCCTCTCTCAAATTTTCTCGGAAAAATTCAAATTCGAAATCCCCCCTGAAACCCTTCCTAAATTCCAATAAAAAATTTCAAAACTTGGATATCGTAAATCCCCTCTAAAGCCTTTGATTAAAATATCATTATTTTCCCATCCCAAAAATTTAGGTTCCTTACAAAATTTCTATACACTTCTAACCCTTGAATCCCAAGAATTAAATTTAAATATCCTTTCTAAACCCTTCAAAAATAATTCCTCAAATAAAACTCTGGATCAAGTTTCAAATATTTGAAATTTCCTTTTGAAAACCCTTCCCTGACCTCATATTAAATTTCCACCAAAAGTCCCTTCCCTAAGTCCCTCTTATTTTCCAAAAATTCAAATATCCAAATTAAAATCCAAACCCCTCGGAATTCATTATCTTTTCCTCCAAAATCCACATCCAATTTCTTCCCCACACACACACACACACACACACACACACACACACATATATATATATATATATATATATATATATATAAAATATCCCTACCATGGTAGTAAAAGTCCTTAGAAAATCTCAAGAATTTTGTGGGTCCAAATATAAAATCTTCAATTAAATTCCTTTTGAAATCTCTAAATACCTCCCAAGTAAAATCCCAGAAAAGATCAAGAGTCACTGTTCCAATTGGGCCTCCCCTTCCCTCTCTTCGGCCCATGGCCTGCATGTCGCCCGACCTCCCTCTGCGCCCGCTGACGACCGGGCCCCACTGGCTAGACACCCCCGCACCCGCTCGCGCGTGCGACGCACGTGCCTCGGCCCTAGGCCCCACCCGTTAGCGCCTCCAGCCACGCCGCGGACGTCGTTTCTCACCGACCCGTGGGCCCCCGCTGTCAGATGTCGTCGTCGTCTTCCTTGTCTTCTTCCTTCCTCGGCCTCTCTGCTATCTCTATCTCTCTCTCGATTCTTCTCGGCTCCCCCCAGACACAGACCGCCCCGCGCCCATGCCTCCCGCATGAGCTCCCATGCCCCTTCGTCAACCTCGCGGGACCCACCTCCCCGGAAGCCTGGCGCGAATCGCGCCTCCCCTCCTGCTCGATATCCCCAGTCAAAAAGCCGATAGGCTAGCTCCGAGGTTAAGGGCGCATGCATTGTCTCGTCGCGTCGCCGTCCGCTCTATCTTCCCATTCTCTCTCTGTCTGCACCACTAACAAGGGCCACAGCAACGCCGCAGCGTTGCGTCACGTGGGCCAAGCCACGCCGTGCACCACTGTGGCCACCGCCTTGGTCCAATGTCGTTTTGCCCCGCCTCTGCCTACAAATCAACCCTGAGCCCCTCCGCTCACCCTCGCACTAGTCCCAAGCCCCGCTGCCTCACTCCTGCTCCGCCACCGCTCGGGACAACACCCAAATCGCGCCACCAAGCTCCAAATCGAGCTCGAGCCCGAACCAAGCGCCATAGCCATCACCGCCGTCTGTTTGCCCCTTCTCCGGTGAGCTCCTATTCCCTCCTTCTTCCTTCATTCTTTTTCTCACTGAGCAATCGAGGTCCCTTCCGAACCCTGCCGCCGGCAGCCTTGTTTCCCCGCCGCCGCACGACGCCATTATCTCCCCTTGCCCTTGGGACCTCACCGCCAGCCACCATTCCGCCCTTCCCTGCCAATCCAAACTGCCCAGTAGCTTCCTCTTCCCCTCCGTTCCCTGCTGCCCTGCTCCGATGTCTCCGACAGGTCGCCGCTCACCGGCGCCCCTCAGCCACCGAGGGCCGTCGATCCTTCCCGCCGGCCTCCCCTCTCTAACTTGTGGGCCCCGTCCCACTGATCCACCCGAGCAACCGACAGGTGGACCCGGCCTTCTCCTCTCTCCCTCACTCAGTGACAGGTGGACCCAAGAAGTTAAAACCCTCCCCTCTCACCTACAGGTGGGCCCAACGCAATTAGAAGAAATCTAATTAATATTTAAGTCAAATGTGTTTCACTTATGGGTGGACCCTACTTCTTTAATCCCTCCTAGTGCCGATGACAAGTAGGCCCTCCTGGTTAGGCCCCCTTTCTCTCTCAGTCCACTGGCATTTGGGACTTCCCTGTCAGTCCCTGTCTCCTTCTTTCCATTGCCATGTGGGCCCACCTTCCATGTGGCCCCTGGCCTCTCTCTCCCTCACTCCCAATGCATGTGGGCCACTGCCTTTTTCTCTCTTCTCCCTATGACATGTGGACCCTGCCTTTTCCTCTCTCTGTGTCATTGACAAGTGGGCCAGCCCCTCTGTTTCTCTCTCCCAGCCACTGACAATGGGCCCACCTATCAGCCACTTATTCCCAAAATAATTCATTTTTCCAAAAATCCTAATAATGCTTTTCTTTTCCAGAAAAATTCTTAAAACTTCAAAAACCCATATCTTATAATCCGTAACTCCGATTGACCCGTTCAAGTTTTAAATTTTTCTAAAATTGAGATCCACCTCATGGCACTATGAGTTATTACTAATAGTATTTTATTTTTAGGGTTTTGTATGTTTTTCTCTCGTTTCGCGCATAGTCAACGTTTCGGAAGTCGTCGGACGTCGGATTTTCGCGAGGATTTGAAGATGAAGACTGAGGCAAGTCACTTCTTGACCATATTGCTCCTAAATTGAAAATGATTTATTTTCAAAATTGCATTGCTAGTGTGCATGATTAATTGATCGGCCTCTGTTTGCGTGACGAACCGATGGACCTCCCCAATAGTTACATAAAACCGGTAGGATATTGGTACCACTTTCCTTATCGCTCCACCCTGTGGTACCTCGGTGATCGTGCTCTCTGAGCATGGATTCCGATGGTCCCAGCTCCAGCATAATTGTTTGTCGATATGTCTAAAACAGGGTTTAGAAAACTTTAAAAACCCGACATGTGATGTCGGTGTGTTTGCGAAACGAAAATTGGTTTTGCAAAAACCCGCGATGCAAGGTGATCGCCTGTGTGGTGGCACTTCGTATTCACATATAAGGATCGATTCCCTGGGGAATTTCATCCGAGCATCTCACAGTGCGACCACACGGGTGGAATGGGACGTCCCTGACCGAGTAATTAGTGTTCCTAGGATCGTTCGGTTGCTAATAAATGTGGGATCGACTAGCTGCCAAGAGGACGATATACCCCCGTCCCTGAGTACAGGAAATGAGTTCCTGGTACTTGGTTTGAGAACCCATTTATAGGGCAACGTGCTATCCTGGGTGGGCTTTGGAAATGCCTTGTCGCGAACCTTCCCCGCTGACGAGTGCGGGAAGTAAGCTCACGTCGTGTAGGTAAAGCGTGCACCATTTGCAAAGGATATAAACTGTTCGAACAGCCGTGCCCACGGTTACGGGCGAATGTGAGGTGATTCCTCTAGCGTAGATTTGTTTGCTAGTGCTTTGCTAAAATAGATTTGTGGTATGGGAGTCATTACCAGAATCGGCCTTAGTGGCTGATGGATGACCTAAGTGGTCTGAAACGGGACTGTGTGACTCGGATGTCGAAGGGCATCATAGATTAGGCTTCCTGAGTGGAAGCAGTATGTGCTTTGAGTTGAGATTATGGATAGCTTGAGGAACCACTGAAATGGAATATGAGTTGAGATGATGTCCTGAATAGGACGAAGGTGAAAGAAAAATAATAGAGGAAAAATGAGATGACGTCCTGGAAAGGACGAAAGTGAAAATAAACTAATAGATGAGAATACGGTGGAAAACTGTTTGAGAGCAGACCCACTAAACTGTTGTCGCGATCCGAAAGGCGGTATAGGGATAGACTTGACTAAAAACAATTAAAATCTGATTTGTCCACTTGAGTTATTGGAAAGCAATTCGCGGACAGGATCGAGATGAGAGCCTCCTTCCAGTCACAATGAGACAACTCACACTTAGAGTTTTCGAAAATATTTTCAAATAAAAAGATTTCTGAAATAAGCCCTAGCTATTCTTTGGTAGCCTGCATTACTCACTTTTCTGTGACTTGCTGAGTACGTATGTACTCAATCCATTCCTATTTCCCTCTTTCAGGGTAAGCGAAGTTGAAGTGAAGGTTAGGGTTTCTTTCCTAATTCCAAGTCGTTACTTGTGGATTGGGTTTCTGCTGCGTTGTCGTTCCGCTGCTGCTGTTCTGTTTGTAGGTTGCTGCTCAGGGCTTGCCCAAAGTTGCAACTTATAAAGGTATATTATATATATTTAGTAGCTATGGTACATCTCTGTTGACCGCGGGTACCAGCAAGGTTTCATGGGATTAGTACTGGCATCACGGTTCCGTGGGAGTTGGTTGTCACGCCCAGAATGTCCATCCAAAATTCTAGAGTTTTATTGTGTGTAAACCCTCATCCAGAAATCAACCGAGACACACATGACAAAGTTGATAATCAAAGTAATTGTTTATATAGTGAAAGTATTTATTACAGAGGCAAATGATACCTCTCAAGATAGTAAAGTTCTAAACAGTGGAAGTAAACTAAGACGACGTGACAACACCCACTCCACGAACTTGACCAGGCTCCCGCTTAGTCCTCCAAGAAATCCTCCTCGCTAAAGTACTCTTCTGAATGATAATTGTTAATTGCAAGGTGAATACATGAAATATTCCGCAAGCCACACAGCAAACATGCAAGTACACAGGATAGCAAAGGATGGCATAATATGGCTCAATTTGCACAAATAATATTTAATAAAGTATTTAGAGAGTAGTAAAATATTAACATTTAAACAATATTAATTAACACTATACCGCTCACCAAAACGGCATAGGCCCAACCACTCCAACCTGGAGCTAAACAGATTTCACCATTCCATAGTCAAATTTAAGTAATGTGAGACTAATCACAGAAAACATTGCTAGGCTCACCCATTAACCGCGGACATGGCTATTGGAATAGTTTTACTCTGGCCAGAGGTGTACCACTTTACCCTAAGACACAACTCCACAACACATCATTGTGCGCCTCAATACCACCATGGTACCTTGGAAAGGAGTTGTGACATTACCCTCCATGTATCCCGCACAACAAGAGAGCCACCCACTAAACCACCAGTTTCCGGCAGGAGCTGATCAGGCTCCCAACAGGGAAACGATCCAACGCCCAAAACATGAAATTATTGACACAGCCATGGTGGTCTTATACACAGCCACAACACACCGTGGGGCCTCCGGTTGAACAGGCTACACTTTAGTTCCTGCTATTACCCATTCTAATTTGTGGTTAGCACGAGTGTTGCTTCGCAATAAGTAGTTCGTGAACCGGTCCTTAAGTGTCACGAGCATCGCTAGCAACATTCACAACCCTGGTACTCGAAACCCACCTTTTAATCAAGTTTTAGTGGACCATTAAGTTATCCTCACACGACCATAATCGTGAACTGAATCATCATCTCATGTGAACTAAATATTATAATTGAAGCTAATGTTATAGCCCAGAAGTTATTCTATAATTTGTTAAGCAGGGCTAAGCAGAGTTCTAAAATTATTCTAGCTAACCAAGAAATAAAGCTAGCTAGTCGTATTTATCCCATAGGTACAGTAACAGGTAGTCAAGTCAATGGGGCTATACACAACGATAGGGGTTTCCCGTTCCGATGACATTATAAAAATAAATGTAAAGTTGAAGGAAAATATAGCTTTAAACATAGGAACAATATGCTCAAAGGTGTTGAGAAATCTATGTGACTTACCTTGCTGCTCCTTACAAGCCTCGGAACTCTCCTCGAGAAACTGTGGCTTTTTCGGAACGTCAGCGACTAAAAGCAATGAACAAAAATAAGCAAAACAGTATATCAACACTCTTGAACAGTATAATATTATATTTTTAATGGCTAGATCTTTATTTTTAAAGAATTTTACAAGTTGAATCACCCCAAACGGAGTTTGGATGAATTAGTTATGAATTTTAGAAGTTTAAACCCTTTAAAAAGCATTTAAAAGAATTAAACTAATTTATTGCGTCATTAATGAATTAATTTAATTCAGAAAAAGAATTATGGCATCATTAGAGAGAGAGGGGGCTTGGCTGACTAGTGGGGCCCACTGGCAGAGAGAGGGAGGGGCTCGGGTCCATAGTGGGCTGAGTCCACCGAGGTCCACGGGTTCATCCGACATCTAGGATTTTATGCGATTGGATCGGACGGCTCAGATTGAACAGATGTTTTGGGATAGATCAGAGGGCCAGGATTTAATCTAACCTAGATCAAACGGCTGAGATTAGATTGGTGAATCTAACGGCCGAGATCACACTCGACCAGATCAGTGGGCGGCATTGAGGTGGCGCTGAGCGGGCGTCCTACGCGGTGGCCACGTCGGCAAACACGTCGGCCACAGCGACGGCAGCAACGGCGGAGGCATGGGATCCCATGGTCACCGGCGATCGGCGGCACGGCGGCGCGTGGCAAGTGTGGGAACAAATAGAGGGGTGAGGGGCGAAGCTCACCATGGGCGAAACGACAACGAACGGCGATGGGAGGGGCCAGCGGCGAGCTTCTAGCGGTGGCGCTATTCGGGTCCCTGTAGCGATGGCGTTTCGGCGATCTCTGGCAGCCCAGAGGCTGCGGCCAAGCTCCCCTGCACTCCGGCGGTGGCAAAGAGTACGAGCAACAACGGAGGCGGCGGCTAGACGCAACTGGGGACTCGACGGCGGAGGCGGCGAACTAATCCCGTATGCGGAGGAGGTGGCTAGGGTTGCCTACGAGCTCGGTGGATGCACGGAAAAGACCACAGGACCACGGACGAAGCTATTTAAAGGGGAAGAAGGAGGATTCCAGCTCGGGAACGGCTAGAACAGCGGCGGCGGAGGAATATGGCTTTGGGTCCGATTTGGGGAGCTTCAAATCTCCGCGTCCGTGCATGATTGGGCTCCGATTTCTTGGGGATAAGAGGGAGAAGGACTGGGGCATTGTTTCCCCTCAACTAATTGGAGGAGATCGAGGCCGAGATGACCGGATTGCACGGGATATGCGGCGGCGGCACTCGGGATGAACAGGAGTCCTCCGACTTGAGGTCGGGGATGAATTTGATAGGTGGGGCCCACCCGTCAGTGGCAGGGACCGGCGCGGCCAACAGCAGGCCATGGGCCAGTGTGCGCGAGAAAGAGAGGGGTAAGTGCACAGTGTTGGGCTAGATTCGGCCTAAGTGCAGAAAAGGGATTTTATTTCTTTTTCTTTTGTTTTAATGCTCTGAAATCAATTTAATTCACCAAAAATACTTCCCTTAATCAAATAAATCCCAGAAAATTCCAGAAAATAGATAATTAAGCAAAGAATTTTATAAAATTATTTCCAAGCACATTTTTGCTATACTTTTTTCTCTGTTTTTATTATTTGTACTCCTTAAGGGTTTTAATTTAATTTCTAAAATTCCTTTTTCTTAATTATATTTAAATGGGATCAATTCCAGGGTGTTACATTGGTTCACGCCAATCTCCTGCGGCGCTTCCCCTCTGGTGTCACTGTAGGTGGTGCTAGGGCGGGGCTCTACAATACCTAAGTAAAATTTGGTTTTACCCAAATCCTTCATTTCGAACTCCGTCATGAGATGATTCCGTGTCTCATCTATATCTTGTGCGTTGCCAATGATATTTAGATCATCGACATACACTGAGATTATACAAAATCCTATTGAGGACTTCTTGATGAATACACATAGGCAATCAGCGTTGTTGGAGTACACTTTTTTTAAAAAAAACTCACTTAGTCGATTGTACCACATTCTTCCTGACTGCTTTAAGCCATATAATGACTTGTTGAGCTTTATGCAATACATATTGCAATTTGCGTTTGGATTCCATCGGGACCTTCATGTATATGTCCGAATCAAGTGACCCATAAAGATATGCTGTCACTACATCCATCAACTGTATGGATAGATGATTTTGTACAGCCAAAGATATTAGATATCAAAAAGTGATTCCACTCATTACTAGAGAATATGTTTCATTGAAATGAATGCCAGGTCTCTACGTGAACCCTTGTGCTACAAGCCTTGCTTATATCTCACCACCTTATTGTTTTTGTTCCGTTTGCGGATGAAAATCCATTTGAATCTGACAGGGAATATTTTGGGAGGTGTTGGTATCGCTTTCATGAATACCTCTCTTTTCATGAGCGAGGCTATTTCTGCTTGGATTGCTTCCTTTCATTGAATACAGTCCGAGCGCTTCTGCACTCTGCCATGGTCTTGGGATCTGGATTGTTTTGAAGGTTGCTTGCAATCATTGCAGTAAAAGAGTTGTCGACAATTGCAGTCTTTCTATCATATGATTTTTTCAGAATCAATATATTTTGTGGAAATCTGTAGGACCCCTATTGACTCATTGTTATTTCCCAAAACATTTGAGTCATGGTTTTTCGATGTCTCAGCATCAGTAATAGAGTTCACTGTTGATCTGGGTTCATGGTTCCTTAGGTGTCTATCAACTTGACATTGATATGCATTTATTGTGTCAGAAGATTTATTCTTCTATTTCCTTTGTCGCTTGCGAGAAGCTGTATCCGCCTTGTGTGTCGTATTTCTCCCCCTCTTATTTTGAACTGTGAGTTGAGTGGTTCTCGTTGTTGAGTTCCTCTAGAAACTTCTAAGAACAGCTTGCTCCACTAGTGTTGATGAGGACATCACTAGCTCGGATATGACCAAAGCTACCTTATATATTCATCAACCAAAGGTGCATGCTTTTTACGTAAGATTTACGTGTTATATATTTGAACAGGCGTTACTGCACCATGAGTTTTGTGTGTTCTCGTTTGCAGAGATACTTGCTTGGGTGAAGGGAAAGAGACCGAGTACAAGGAACACATGGATGATCAAAGAAGTTGATTGGAGACCAAACCAAGACCTTACCCAAATCTATTCCTACATCACCACGTCACTTTTGGTCCATAGAAGGCAAGAGATGAAGTTCTGCACGTTTTGAATTCAGATTCGGGCCTCCTGACAGCATCAACTTCAAACGGATCTAGCCGCTGATCCAGAAGGACTCTCGGGGCCCACATGTTGGAAAGCTTATGGAGTCTACTTTCAGATGGTTTTGGTCCCACGTCAAAATTCCTCCTGATCTATCCGGAATCGTCAAAATAAGACACATACCTCTTTCAGTCCGAGTCTGTTTTGGGCCTTAGGCCTTGTAATTATGTCGTGGGCTAAGCCTAAGGGGTGTGCAATCTAGGGTTAACCCTAGGACATCCCAACTCATATATATACAGTAGCCGTCATTGTTTAGAGTGGGGTTTTGCTTAGATTAATCTGTCTTTGAACAGTTTCACCGTTTATCGGTTTGTGAGACCCAACTTCGAGAGTATAATCATTCATCTGCAAGTTGAGTTGCAATCTTCCTTGTTTTTACTTGTGTTCTTCGATTCGCATGTAGGGATTAGCCTTCGTGGCGAGATCAACCGGGCAGTGCACGGTTGATAACGAGAGGAGACGTGATGCTACGATTGCAGGTTTCGGGTCTTGGTGATCAGAAGCCGGATCGTGAGTGTCAATTTTCCACCAAATCGAGAGTTATCCTTACCTAACGGAAGATCGGGCACCCCGTTGCCATCAGGTGTTGTCGATTTGGAGGTTGAAGTGTGGTTCAATCCTCTTTTCTTGAGCAGATTTGCCTTTGGCTACAGACTGAAGATACAAGTTGATAAGATGTCTAGGGGTATGGCATTCCTTAGTTGTATGGCTTTGATAGCCACACTTCTGACAAGTGTCAGTTTTATTCTTGTTCTTGAAACTGCCTTTTACCTTTTGGAATCCACGAGATATTTGCTTCCTGTTGCGCTTGCATTTATCTTTGAAGTTCTTTGGATGGTTTTTGTTACCATCGAACTTAGTTTTATTCTGATCATGTGCATTCCCATGTACTTTAGGCAAGGGTGCCGTCCTAA
The DNA here is from genome assembly GCA_003991445.1 of Oryza meyeriana var. granulata. Lineage (NCBI taxonomy): Eukaryota > Viridiplantae > Streptophyta > Magnoliopsida > Poales > Poaceae > Oryza > Oryza meyeriana. Next base: position 145,895 of record RYFJ01000406.1, on the reverse strand, counting down.
TAGGGAGTTGCTGATTATTCCTTAAAACAAGTTCATCATGCTTTTCAGCCTGAGTTATTACATGCATTAGATCAGAATAAGTTTGGTAATTTGCAGCACACTATTGGTGCTGTAGGACCCGATCTACAGGGAGCATGGTAGAGAGTGTCTTCTCTATCTTCTCCGCATCAGTGGGTCCTTTTTCACAAAACCACAACTTAGAGCAAATGTTATGAAGGGCATAATCATATTCTCCAGTGGTTTTGAAATCTTGTAGCTGAAGATGTGCCCATTCATAGTAAGCCTCTAGAAGTATTATAGCTCTCTGCTGTTCATACCTGTTCTTGAGGGTTAACCATAAGTTTCATAGATTCTCCTCATAGAGATACTCTGCCTTTAAATCTAGATATATGTGATTTATTATAATATATAAGACAATGTACATCATATTGGCTGCAATATTAGGTGGAGCTTCTCCTTCAGGAGGATCAAGTATCACTATCAACATACTCCGAGTGGCTAGGCTGACCTTGACGCCCATAACCCATGTAGAATAGTTGTGGCCATCAAAAGTGAGTATCTCAAACTCTTTGGCGGCCATTTAGTCCTATATGAGAGATACCATAAACTGATTAATTTACAAGGAGTAAATTAATTTTGTATGATAATGGTTGTAATAATATACAAATATCTGAATACAAGATGTGTCTTGCCTTCCAAAATAGCGTAGACCTTAAGTGTAGAATATAACCATATGGACGAGGCAACTCATTGCTAATGGCATAGTCTACAAAAATTTGTAGTAGATGCCTTAGTCTCCATAGTGTTGAGTTATATTCATTTATATCGAAAATCATGTCTTGGTGGTAAACACCAAATTTTTACATGAGTTACCTCGTTACTTCTGGCATAATTTACAAAAATTTATAGTAGTTGGCTAGTTGCTAAAGGCATAGTCTACAAGTGTGTTGTAGTAGATACCATTGAAATAGTCTACAAAATAATGTAGTAGATGCCACTGGTATAATCTACAAATATGTTGTAGTAGTTTCCATAGTCATGTTTTTCAATATTTGATGGAGGAATTTCTAGTGATATTTTGCATGTGAATTCCAATGAAATTAAGTACAGTGACTTAATTAATGGGAATTCAAAATTTAAATTTGCAAAAATGAATAAATTACAAAATTTAAACATGGTCGATAAGTAAATTGCAAGGAAGTAAATCAATTGCAATAAAATAATAATCCCAAATATGTAATATGCTATTTGGGAATGCAAATGGACATTCACTCTGAATATTTACATAATATCCGGTACTCACAGGATCTGGATTGGAAATTAGAATAGTACAAAACGAACTGTTACAATTAGAAACTATTATAGGGACTATAATATGAAACACAAGGGTACTTTTGCAGTTTTATTTAACTATAGGGGCCAATATGCAAAAATACCCAACCTGGGCTGAAGCCTAGGCGGCCTTTCGGCCTGCTATTGGGCGCATGTGGGGGGGGGGGGGTGGAGGGTCAGATGGTGGGGCCGGGCGGCCGGCCCACAAGGGGCCTAGAACAAGGAAGATTGGGGGGGGGGGGGAAGGGGAGAGCAAGCCCTAACTGCTCCTCCACTTCCTGTTCATCCGCCACTGTCACCGTTTTAGGGGAGCGGCTCCCCCAACCGGTACGGCTGGCCATCGTCGCCGTTGGTGAGGAGCCGCCTCCCCCGCGCCACTACACGCCGTCTCAAGCCGGCGAGGAGGACTCCCCCCGAGAGGAGTCACTTTCTTCCTCAAGGATGAAGCCGTTGGTGGAGGAGACCGGTGCCGACGTTGGACGGTAGAGGCCGGGCCAGTGATTTCACGCCGCGCCGACATAGACCCGCCGGCAGAAGAGCGGCTAAGCCCCATGGCCAGCCGCCAGGGTACAGCGGACGTCTGTGGGACAGGCTGCCGGTGTCCGACGTGAGGAGCCGTCGCTGGCGCGGGCAACGAGCGGCGCGAAGGTGGAGGTGACGGGCAATGCGGGGTGGCACGGTGCGGCCCTTTGGCCTCACTGGTGCGCAGGCCGTGGGCGTTGTAGAGTGGACTCTGTGCTCCGCCCATGGTCGTCGGCGCGTCGACGTTGATCTATGGCCTGTGGAGACAAAGGAGGTTGCCGGTGGAGGTGGTGGTGGTGCCGCAAAGGGGGCTTCGACGACCGGTGGCACCACCATGCGTGCCGCGTCGGTACGGTGGCGTCCCAGCGCGGCCTAGACCTGGCGGCGAGCTTGGCGGCCTGTCCTTTCCCTAGATTGGCGACAGAGGCTGGCCTCTCTCTAGGACGGCGACGGAGGAGATGGCGCAGTGTCGCCAAGAGATTGAACAGAAGAAAAAACACCGCGCATGGCTGCGCGGTGGTGCTCACAAAGGTGAAGTTCATTAAACTCTTCCATTACGTACCTTTTCTTTCTCCTTCTTCTCCTCCTTCCTTTGCCTTTCGCTCTCTGGTGATTCTACGTGCTTGTACTGATAGGGGGTACATATTTATACTGTAGGAAGGGATGCCATGGTAGCGGTTGTGTTGGTTTGGGAGGGACATGTCCCCTCCTGAATAGGCAGTTGCCAACTCAATTGATCACATTTTTTATGTGTTGTAACACTTCCTTTGTTTTTTCTCCAAATATCTTTCACTTGCATGTCCGTGTTGGTGTTGGCGGTCACGCGTGTAGCAGCGGCAGCGCTCGCAGATGTGTACATAAAAATAATTTAAAATAATCATATTAAAAATAAAATAAAATATTAAAAAAATGAGTAAACTTTATACTAATAATTTGAAACTTTCATCTTTAATTTTGAAACTTTCAATTTAATCTTTGAAACCTTCAACTCAAATTTAAAAACTATCAACTGAGAATTTCAAATATCTACTCAAATTCTGAAATTTTCAACCCAAAGTTTGAAACTTTTAATTAGATTTTTGAATCTTTCAACTGAAATCTAAAACTTTTAACTCTGCTTATTTATATTATTTTATAATTAAAAATCATTAAACACTAATAATGGTGATTAAGGGATGATTAGTGCTTAACCAAGGAGATACAGACGTACGGCTGCTGCCACACGCGCGAGCTAGCCTGCCCCGGTTGTGTAGGCTTTGGCAATATCGTTATGGTACCTGTGTATCACTCGATGACCACCATGATATACCTGGGTATCATAATATTTCCTATACCTTAAGTATTGCTAATGATGCTTCGTTGATATATATATATATAAGTTGGGCTATGGTGCTTCGTGAAGTATAGATAGTTCCGTGCTTCGCGTCTGTTGCTATAAATTAGAAGTTTAAATGAGCGATCTAAACCGTTCATCATGATCTCCATATTGAAACAAGGTTAGAGACCAAATTTTATATTTTTTTAAAATTTTTTACTATTTTTTAGATAGGTATGAAATCTTGTTAATCTAAAGACTTCAAAACCGTCCAAAACATATAAATTTGTACCCCTCTTAAAAATAGTAAAATTTTTTCAAAAAATGTAAAATTGGTCTCCAACCTTGTTTCAATATGGAGATCATGATAAACGGTTTGGATCGCTCATTTAAACTTCTAATTTGTAGCAACGGACGCGAAGCACAGGACAATCCGTGCTTCGCGAAGCACCATAGCCCAACTCACATATATATATATATATATATATATATATATATATATATATATATATATATATATATATATATATACATACATACATTACCTCTGGTTTTAAAGATATGACACTGTTATGTTTTTTTAATTAATTCATTTGACTATTCATATTTTCATAAACTAGTGCTATACCGACGTTGTTTTACGGGGATTTATTTATTGGAAGACCGTTTTTTTGGTAGAGTGGTTTTTCAGTAAGAGTGGTTGGTTTTTTTTGGAGGGGGTGGTCTTTTACGTGAGAAAATAGGATGGCTGGAGAAGAGGAGAAGGACGACTCCGATTTTATAGTAGTAGAGATATTTGTGCAAAAGATAGACCTGTAAGGCATGCTTAAAATACTTTTGATGAAATAGTCTAGTGGTTTTTTTCACTTTACTTAACTTAACTAAGTATTTAAATAAATGATTGTTGATCAAAGTTTGAGGGAAAAAAAATCAGTGGTGGTATATATTTAAAAACGGGGGAGTACTGTCTTTAACACCATGAGTTATTATATGATACTTTGCTGATATATGTTTTAACGGATTAAGATTAAAAAAAACATGTTTGAATGGTAGCACATGTACTAACATCTACATGTTATACTCGCTCCGTCCCAAAAATAAATTAACTTTAGAGTTTAAACTTTATTCTAAAATAAACTAATTTCTTTCTTCTTATCTATCTTGGTTTATAAATTAAGAAATTTTATCCCTTCAATATTTTTATGTAACTATTCATCAATATTACATTCACATTAATGAAGGGCTATAATTTTTTTATTCATCACTAATATTATCTCGGGATGTAAGGGTTAGGTTTTTTTTTACGAAAGGAGTAAGTGGTAACTTGTGTTGTGAGTGCTAGAGGAGGAAAACATGGGAGAAAAAAGAAAAGAAAAGGAAAGCTACTGGTAGGTAGGGCAGGTCGCTTGGTGGCAGGTGTTTGAGCACGGAAATGCAGACGAATTATAGTGACGTGGAACCGATGCAGCAACCACTCGGTCCATCCATCACTCCATCAGCATCAAAGCACGTTTGTTCTTGCCAAAACCAGCACTCCTGTCCAACCACAACAGATTCTTCCTCGTACGCCCGCCACGTCACGTGATCCTCCCTGTCTTCTAAACTAGAAGACAATTACATTGTTACTGCTATTAATTACATCCAAATCAATTTTTTAAAAAATATTAAAATTCCTTACGAGAAGTACCAGGTACAAGTATAACTGTATTGATGATTAAGGGTAGAAAGAGAAAAAATATCTCTAAAAATACTTTAGAATATGAGAATGATAAGTATTTTGATAAATAAATTAAATGTTAGAATGAAAAATAAATTGAAATAGAGATAGCACCAGATGATATGGATAAAATTGGAGATAGCCATCACCTCTAGTATTAAGCTAGCTCTAAAAGGTTCAAAGTTATTGTGCACGTACCTTCCGTTTTCTATTATTATAAAAAAAATAATATTTCTAACAGGATTTCATCCGTCCTTAATCGTGCGTATCAGGCTTCCCACGTGGTCCGTGCCTTTGTCGTCTCCAATTTTCATCCATCGTGCTACGCTTCATCCATGCTTGACCCTGTTTGCCGTAGCGTGACTTGTCCATCGCGGAGTCCTCTCCTAACTCTCTCCTTCCATTTTTCCTCCTGTCCGCTCTCTCTGCCTCTGCCTCGTCGCGGCACCCCCAACCCTAGCCATACCGACGCGGTGCGCTCTCGCCAGGTGCACGAGAGTAGGTAGGCAGGTCTCTCTCCATGCATGGTGGCGCCCGCGCGCGGGGCCTGTGGCGGTTGCAACTGGGGTGGGGCACATGGCTCCGAGCACAGCTACAAAGGCAGAGCAAGGCAACGGAGAGACTGGACCGAGGCTGTGGCGATGCACATGTATGTGGAGTATCGCGTTCCTGTACGACGAGACACCAGATCGTATGGACCCGCATAACTCAGGCTTCTCCACCTAGACAGTGGCGATGAGCCATGACAGGAACGACTTCCGCGATGCCTGCAACTTGGAGGGCTGGAGGCCTAGTGATTAAAAAACAAAATGCTCGTGGTTATCCCGTACCCTCTCTCCTCCGTCTAAAAGAGTCATCTTTTACTATAGTGTCCTGCTTTTGTGATGGCATCCATGTCCAAAGTTAATGTCTGCATCCGGACGCCAAACGACAGAGACAACCACAAGAGTCACCAGGAGCTACTACTACCTCGCTAGCTTGGAGAAATACCCTTTGGATCAATCGTGCCGCTGCTGTGCTGGTGGTGAGTCAGAGCTAGATCGACCAAGACGCTAAACAAAGACAGGATAAGACCAGCACCTCAGCCTGAGCCGCCGTCCTAATTGCAATTGCCCGCCTCCTACTCTACGTTTGTTCCGACAGCTAGATATATCTGCCGATCCAACCAACCCAGGCAAGCAGGGCGTCAGATACGCAGATCAGTAGATCAAGGGCATGGACCAGGCGCTCATGCATGTGACTCCACTAGGCCTAGTAGCCCGAATTACGCGTGACGCGTCTCCCATTAGTCGGACGACTTGGCCATTATTATTGTTGAGCATCTCCACCCTAAAGATACCCCTAAATAGTTTTTAATTGGTGAGGCAAAAAAAATTAGGTCCATCAAGGACTCTAGTAGGGCCCAAAAAATAAGTAGGCCCCAAAATCTTTTCTTCAAACCCCCAGTCCTGAGGGCTCTAGGCCACAGTCCCTATTAATGTTATTTTTGGTGCGAACGACAATTTCTCAATCCACCCTGCACGTCGACGTCTGGAGGAGAAGGATCGAAAGAGAAAAAGGTAAGAAGAACTCTACCTCACACCTCGATCGGCCGTCACCCCTCCGTGCTCGACTGGCCACCGGCTGGCGGGCTGCCGCCCACCACACTCGTCCTCGCCTGCTCGCCTGCTGCCGAGCTTGGCCATGCGCCACCCTGGCATGCTCTGCCCTTGGCCCCCGCAGCCTACCCGCCCCTGGCACGGACCCACCGCCTGTCCCCGGTCTTCGCCGCCTGCCCGTCCCCGGGGTGGCCCCACTGCCTGCCCCCGGCGTGGCCCTGCCATCTGCTCTTTTGCTGTTGCAGATTATTTTTGCTAGCTATACTGTTGATGTTGCTACTATACTGTTCTTTTGTTATATTTTTTATGAGTACTAGCCATACTACTCTTTGTTTATATTTTTTATAAGTACTAGCTATACTGTCGTTGTTGCTAGCTATATGAGTATTTTTGCTAGTTACTGCCTGATATATTTTTTTAATGAACATCCTACTAGCTTATATATATATATATATATATATATATATATATATATATATATATATATATATATTTATGTGAGTACGAATGAATGACAACCAATACTGCGGTTACTTTTCTTATATATATATATATATATTTATTTATTTATGTGAGTACGAATGAATGACAACCAATACTGCGGTTACTTTTCTTAATATAATAGTGTAGATGACTATGTAGATGCTGGGATATTTTTTTCCTCTACAAAATATATCTTCTTTTATGTCTTTATATATGATTTTTTTTGCTGTGACCTTTTATTCGCCGAGTGTACTGAGTGACCTATCATAGTGACTAGACTGCAATGGTCGATGGAGTTGATTCTTTTCTGTACATGATGACTGAGAATACCGATGTCGATGCATTTGACTTGTCAATGCACGGTGAAGACGCAGGTAATTCAACCAACGGTGCAAATGGAAGCACCAAAAGGTCAAGCAACTATACTCATCCAGAGGATATCTAATTGTATATGTCATGGGAAAGCATTAGCACAAATTCTATTACAGACAATGAGTAGCCAGGGAAGGCATACTGGAAAAAGATTACGGAGCATTACCATGCCAACCACAATTTTGAGTCTGATATGGAAAACAAGCAAGTACATGAGCAACTTCAAGATGATCTTACGGAACATTTATGGACGCTTCATAGTGCTCAGTAGTTTGTTTATTGCATTTTCGTGAGTTATTTCAAGTTTTGAACTTTTGTTTACAGGATATATCATTTTCATGTTTTAAAATCTTGAATAAAAATTTGAATTATGGTGTTTCAAATTATTCAATTGTATATGGATGAATTTTATGTGTTATAAATATTTATGTTTTAATTATAGTGTCAAACTAGGTATATACATATCATCTACGGAGAAATACAATAGGAAACAGAGGCTGAGAAATAGGGGCTGTTGCTCGAGTTTGGGATATTTTTGGGGTCCAAAAAAAATAGGATAGCTCCTATTCAATCTTTGAAGGCTCTAAAATAGAGACTATTGATAAAGATGCTCTTAAGTTGCCATGACATGTAAAATTATTCTTGTAAACTGCTTTTTCTGTAACCTGCCATCAGTGCCATGGATACAGAAAAAGTAAGATTGTTGCTCATTAGTCACCAGGGGATGAATTAAAGGAGTTGCAAGTGTTGATCAATTAGTGTGTCAAACAGGAGCCATGCCATCAGCATTTCTTGTCTTCTTAATTTGTTTTTTTAAAAAAATCCTCGTTAATTAATGAATGATGCTTTGATCTCGTGTAATTTTCTAATCTATCCCTCCTATATGCCTACAATTCACTGCTAATTATTACACCCTAAAGTTTAATATACAAACATGTCATATTATCACCCACTAATTATTATATCTTAAATCTCAAAACATATTAGCATGCCATGTTATAGACAATTTATTAGTATATTTTTGAGTTCAATGTGCAAGTATGACAAATCACTATCATCAGATCGTTTTCATACCATTTCTAATTCTAACATATATACATCGACCATTCTATAAGATTTAGCATATATTTTTCTATATATTCTATAGCCAAGCATGGATATCGTCTAGTTAAATAAAAAATTGTAACCAGCCATTCTCAGCTAGCTAGTCCTTTTTCTTTTTTTAATAAAAAACATTGCTGTTCGTACGTGCTATAGCTATTTCCAGGAATAATTAAGCTGATATTAATCCACTGTCCTTTATATGAACAAATTCCTACTAATTTTTTCTCGACGAGATATTTGCGTGCGCGCTCTTGTTGATCTGACAGCGGCATTGACCCCCCGAAGTATAATGCCTTCTTCTTTTTTTTAAGATAGAATCGAATGCAACTACTAACAATGGACAATTGTACAGAATCACTAAACTAAGGATGTTCAGTCCTGCTACCACATGGACAATAAATATCGCACTGAATTCAGCTACACGAAAGAAGAAAATATCTGCAGTAGCAACTTGCAAGCTTTAATTTGTGAGATTTTTTTTTCGAGGAGTATTCTTACAAGCTAAATAAAATAAAATAAAAAGTGATCCTTTTGTGCTCTCGTGATGAATCTGTCGTGTCCAGCACGTAGCAGGAATAATTAATCAATCGTCTTATATGCTTTATTTTGGTGTAGGAACGGAATTGCATACGAGTGACGAAAGAGAGAAGAACCAGAACGATCGATGCGTACGACCAACTGCTACGGCCGGCATACATTCGCGGATGGTGCAGGAGTGAGCTCGAGATTGGGCGGGCGGTGCCGTGGTAAAAGCTTTAGCTGTTCAAACCATCTGGACGCCACTTGTCAAGTCGCATTTCAGCACAGCACATCACATCAAAAATAGTTGGAAATGCTACCGGAGAACATGAATTCGTAGGTCAATCATCTTAAGGGTATTTACATTGGTGAAACAGAAACATGTGTCGTCCACGATGGCGTGGGCGGAGTAGGGAGAGGCGACTAGGGGCTTGGATTCACCATGGCTTCAAATTATAAACTGTAGATTTAGCAAATTTTTTAAAAAACTACTACTAATGGTTCTCTTCAACCATATTTTTTTAGCGCTTCTGGCTCCGTCGCGGCGTTGCGGGTACGAGATGAACGACGGACGGAGCTGCCCTTACCGTGAGCTCCATCTCGGTCAAAGAAACACTAGCCAGAGAGAGAGAGAGAGAGGGGGGGCAAAACGAAACGAGACGTTCACAGGATGGTACGGGGTTAAAAAAAGGACAGGGAGACAACGGAAACAGAGCTGTCCGGTCTGTTCTTTGCAGGAAGGGAAGAGTCTGCGTGCGTGCCTGGACCGAATATCCTGGAGGATAAACCCGGCGATGGCAATGCGCGCAATGGCGAAGCCGAATATTCCATTCCCGCCAACGACCCACCCACTCGATCCCCTTCCCTTCCCCGCGTTGCTATAAATCATTAGGCTCCCCGCTTCGTCGCGTCGCGTCGCGTCTCGTTGTTGCAGCAGCGCAATCGCCACCCAAACCGATCAATCGATCTCCGTTCCTCCGCCTACGCGCGCAGCACCTAGCTAGGCACATCCCCCGTAAATGGCCCAGCTCAAGGCCGCGCGCGTCGCCGACGTCCCCATGGCCCTCGACGTCCTCGCCGCGCCCGCCATCCTCGGTACGCACGCACATACGTCCACACAGATGCAGCGACAGCCGGGCGGCGTTAATTTACGTGGCTAATTCTTTCCTTTTTTTTGTTGGTTATGTAGCAGAGGTGGACGCGGCGGCGGGTGTTCGGCGCGCCGCGGCGGCGGCGGGTGGCGGGGTGCGGTTCGCGGTGATCGGGCACCGCGGGAAGGGGATGAACGCGCTGGCGTCGCCCGACTGGCGGCTGCAGGAGGTGAAGGAGAACTCGCTCAGGTCATTCAACGAGGCCGCCCGCTTCCCCGTCGATTTCGTCGAATTCGACGTCCAGGTAAATTCCTCCATCCATCCATCCATCGTTGCATTGCTTCCGTTGCGCTAGCCACAGCCAGTAGCTAGCCTGGGGGTTGAGCTGCTGCTGCTAATTTTGGGGGCGAAAGCAACCAACGCAGATGGGAGATGTTGGGTTCACCTGGGTGATGGGACGGGTCGCCGGTTTTTTCTATCTCCTCCTCGATGGCGACACGGCAGCGCCATGGAGATGAAGGGGGAACGGATCTGGTTGGCGTGGTTCGGGAGGGGAGGCGCCGCGTAGGCGTAGCGTAGCGCTCGGCGCCGCCCGCGGGGGAACAGAGCAGCCAACGGGGCGGCGACGGTGGCGGTGAGCTGTTCCGATTGGCGGTGTCACACGTGGGTGTTGGCCGAGGCGCCGTGCCGCGCCGCCCGTTCTCGGCTCGACATAACTGCCCGTCTTGGGAAACACGAATCAAAATAACTGCCCATGTTGGCGAAGTACGAATCAAATTTCTCACCGCACGATTGGAATTTCAATAGACCTAATTAAAGGGGATTCCGCCTTCCAATTGTGATTTGGAAGAGAGTATTAAATTAACCACATCGGATTAAGCTAATAAGGCCTGCACAACGAATGGGGTAAGGAAACATATTTCTTCCAGCTCTTTTAAGAGAAATAAGAAACGAGTTAGGTTGGCCCACGAGGCAGGTGGTATGGACATTGATAGGGACCAGTTTACTCCAGTGTCAGCTCCGAATCAGCACAGTGAGCCTTTGTCGTTTGCTCTTACACCCCATCTTGCACTAAAAATCTAAAGTATCTTGTGCTGTAACGTAAACATGGAACAATCCCTAGTGGAGACACTTCAGGAGGAATCATTGGTGGCACTGGGCCTGTTTTTGGCTTGGCACATCATTGCCTGTCAGCTTGCTCTACTGATTTTGATTCTGTACAAAAGACGACGTAGGGTATAATGTGTTTATGTCATATTTTCACTATACTTCTGGTGCCAAATTCTCAAATAAAATGTTTCCGCTCATAGTTTGCTAAATTAGATATGAAACTTTAAAATTTTGAAAGAAGATACTGATTTGTTTACTTCTGGTTCTTGTCCTTCTCTCTTTGTCTCTTCAATAATTCGGTGTGCAAAGATGTTGAGAAGACAACAAACCGTGAATATCATTTTTGCAGGTTACCAAGGATGGGTGCCCAGTCATCTTCCATGATAACTTCATCTTTACTGAAGAAGATGTAAGTTCTTTTCATTTACTGTATGAATTGCAGTAGCTACCACAAAAATTCACGGACAAAAAAGAAACAATATTGAGACATAAGCATGGAATATTTCATGACATGTAATAAAAAAACACTAACCTGTATCTACAATGGCATCCATTTTCAGGGTAAAATTATAGATAAGCGTGTCACGGACCTTCAGTTGGAAGACTTCCTCCTGTATGGCCCACAAAATGAGCAGGGAAAGGTACGCTGGAAAAGTACCACTTTCTCATTTGAACTTTCGGGGATAACTAGAATTGATCTGATCACATATTGGCTGGTTCTGAATTCAGGGTGGAAAACCCTTGCTACGGAAAATGAAAGATGGTAGGATAGTGAATTGGAATGTGCAGTCAGATGACCCTCTTTGCACACTTGAAGAAGCTTTCGAGAAGGTCAATCCTAGATTGGGCTTCAATGTTGAGCTCAAATTTGATGACAATCTTGAATACCAGGAGGAAGAGCTTAGTCGTACCCTCCAAGCCATCCTGAAGGTATACATTATTATAGTGTTATGTGGTTCCTGTGAGAATTTAGTGATCGATGTATGTCTAACAACATCACACCTTTCTGTGCTACTTGATCAGGTTGTTTTCAACTGTGCCAAGGATAGGTCTATTATTTTCTCTAGCTTCCAGCCTGACGCTGCACAGCTTATGCGAAAATTGCAAAGCACATACCCTGTAAGTACACAAATACCTGATGCATAGCAAATTTGCAAGTTTCCTAACAGTACCTGATGCATAGCAAATTTGCAAGCACATACCCTTTCCATAATGATCACCTCATCATTTGCATGTTCCTCAATCAGGTTTACTTCTTGACGAACGGAGGCACTGAAATCTACACTGACGTTAGGAGGAACTCATTGGAAGAGGCCATCAAGCTATGCCTCGCCAGCGGCATGCAAGGAATCGTGTCTGAGGCCCGAGGAATTTTTAGGCACCCAGCTGCTGTACCAAAGATCAAAGAGGCTAACCTCTCCCTACTGACATACGGAACACTGAAGTAAGTAGCACAGTCTAAATTTGTGTGCCACCAGTTTGCATATCATCTGGAAAATTTCAAGCGCTCAAAATCTCCATCCATTCGTGCAGCAACGTACCGGAGGCAGTGTACATGCAACATCTGATGGGGGTGAATGGTGTGATCGTCGACCTAGTGCAGGAGATCACCGAGGCCGTCTCTGAGCTCATCACTGTCCCGGAGCCTGACCCGAACGCTGAGAATTTGGGCAATGGGGCAGTTAAAGACGCTGCAATGCCGAATTTTTCGCAGCGCGAAATCTCGTTCCTGCTGAGGCTCATCCCTGAACTTGTGCAATAACCGATCCAGTTGCCTTGCTGGCTTGGAGAGTGCAGTGAGTGACTGATCTGTATACAGGAAGAGGAAAGAAATACCCTTGTGGAGGGTTACAAGTTTACAAAAATTTAAATACTAGGTTTGATCTTTGATGTCCTAGAGGAGCCCTGGTCCTGTTTTTATTTGTCCTGGGGGAGTTGGGATTGATGGATCTTGGATGATGCATCCTGTAGGGAGGAGTAACAACAGTGTTGTATCTGTAAGAGACTGTAACGACCTAGTATTTGGGTGGAGTTGAAACGCAATGTGGAATTTGATATGGGCTGCAGTAAAATGTTGAGCCTTGCCAAGAAAAACTGTTATGTGGTACAAATGGTCCAGCTATAGCTCCGATTCAAATGGATCTGTGGCAGCAACTCAAATGAGCACATGTTCCCTCTGTTTTCCGTTGGGGCTCAGGTAAACACGTGCAAATTCTGCATCAAAGGGCTATATAAGTAGTAAAATGCTCATGAAGTTTTGATTCGGTGTATGACGACTGATGAAGTGATGAGGCCCCACGCCACAGAACTATCGGTCCTGAAAAACGGAAAATCTGAAGGAAGATAGCTGGGCTGGGCCGCTCTCTGCTGTACAGCCCATTTGTTCATACGCACGGGTTCTCCAAGGCAGATTGGCAAACATCAGATTGATCATTGTCAGTGTCCGGTTCTACACGTGCTGATTGGGCATATTTTTTCGCGTATCACAAACAAAACAGGACACTCTTTGAGCAGGTCTTTTGACTGACAAATAAACGTGTTCATGAGGCAGACAGAAAAGGACTAGGCTAAAAGAAAGATACTGGCCTATAGCTCTCCAAGAGAAGTGAGGCCCAGTTTTGAAGTGTCAGATCGGTGATGGATGAAGCTAAGTTTGTGATAATTATTCGATGAATCTAACGAATGAATTAAATATTAGAAGGCTAAAGATCTAATTTTAAAAAGTTTTCTAAGATATGCTTGTAAAAAAAGCTCCTGTAAAAATTATACAGTTTAAAATTTTGAAAAGCATTGCCCACAATAATCCATCGTCCGTTAGCTCGAAAGAACGTGTGTTTTTTTTGGCAAAGCGCACGGACTGTAATTCATGTTTATTTGTTGCATGGTAAGGAGATTCTAGTGTTACGATAGTTTTTATTTTCTGAATGATCTCGATAATTATCGCCCAATGTAGCCTTTTACACATCTATCTATTATATTATTAAAACAACGTTAAAAGGAGTCATCACAATTGCTCTGGAGTCTAAAAATTCCCATATTAATTGGAGAAAAAGCAAAATAAGAGTTCAAGGAGAAATACAATTTAGAAATATGGAATAGAAAATAAGAAAAATATAAGAAATATTGAAAGAAGAGGCCATCTAGAACACAACACGAGATTAATTGAAATATAGATAAAAAATAAAATAAATTTAGAAATTAGATTTTCAATACGAATTTCAAATAAACTTCAAAACTATCATTAAAATTTGAAACAAAAATAGAATAAAAAAAATTAAATAAGAAAAGACTACATACCAAGAAGAGTCCATAGCAAAATAAAATTAATAAATATCCAAAAATAAGATTAATTAAAATTTGAAATAAAAAAATTCCAAAATTGGATTTAAATATTGATGCCAAATAAACTTTAAAAAACTATGAAAATAAGGAATAAAAATATAATAAAAAATAAATAAGTAAAGACGACATACCAAGAAAAGTCCATAGAAAATGCAATTTTCAAATATCCAAAAGTAAGATTTAAAAAATAAAAACAATACATATAAAATAACATTAAAGGAGAAAAAGAAAAAAAGAGTTTAAGTAGGAAAACAATTTAGAAATACCTGAAATTTGAAATAAAAAAAGAATATCAAAAGTACAGTCAATTTCTAGAACAGAACACGTGATTAATTAAAATTCAAAATAAATTCCAAAATTGCATTCCAATGCGAATTCCAAATAAAATAAAAAATCGTTAAAATTAAAAAAATATAATAAAAAATCGCCTAGACTCTAGAAATTCCCACATTAATCGGGGGGAAAACAAAAGAGTTCAATTAGAAATATAATTTAGAAATAACAGAAATTAAAAATAAAAAATAAGGAATATTAAAAGAAGAGTCCATCTACACAACACAGGATTACCTAAAATTCGGAATAAAAAATAAAATAAATTCTAAATCACGATTTTCAATACAAATTCCAAAATTTTTTGGAAAGATCAATAAAATTCGAAACAAAAATATAATAAAAAAATTAAATAAGTAAAGATGACATACAAGAAGAGTCCATACAAAATACAATCTTTAAATGTCTAAAAGTAAGATTTAAAAAAATTATAACAATAATACATATGGCCGTCCTTGCGCACCGCTGGAGAGGGGGTCGGACCCAACGCCAATGCACACTGCGTTTGCCCGGTTTGCGGAGGACGGGCCGGAGGCCCGGAGCCCGAGGTCAGCACCTGCGGAGGTGCCTGGGGCGTGGTTGGAGCAAGGATGGGCTGCTGTGGCACGCCGAGCTGAAGCAGCATGCGTCCGGGGATTACTCCATCGCTGTGGCGCATTGGTGCGCAGGCAAACACTAAGCTAGAGGACGAGGGACAAGTGGTGACCTCGCCGGCAGCCACCGAGGTGGCATCTTTTCCTATATATAACACCCTGAAATTATCTAATTAAAATAATTATGTATAAGAAAGAATTTTAGAAATTATTATAAAAGCTTCAAGGAGTGTAAATAATAAAAACAGAGAAAATTCCTAACAACAGTTGGCTTGGAGATAATTTTAGAAACACTCGAAACCGGGTGATAAGGTTTTGTAAGCAAAGTACAGTGAAGCAATTACTCAGGAGAGGAAGCAACATAGAAGCGTGAAGATGAATTACAGTCCGCTCAACCGCATCTCTTCGCTTGATCTTCCGAATCTCGGAACGAGATTTTGTTTAAGGGGGTAGGTTTGTAACACCCTGAAATTACCTAATTAAAATAATTATGTGTAAAAAGAAATTTTAAAATTATTATAAAATCCTCAAGGAGTGCAAATAATAAAAACAGAGAAAATTCCTAACAACAATTGGCTTGGAGATAATTTTAGAAAATACCTTGCTTAATTATTTATCTCCTGTAATCTCGCTCCAATCCGCTCGCTCTAGTTGAGTTTCCCTCCAATTGGTTGAGGGGTTTTGATCCCCTTAACCTCCTCCTCCTTTTCCCCCGAGAATCGCGGCAAGAAACCGAAGGAATCGATGCCAACTCGAACTTGTGAAGCTTCGGGACTCCGAGGGAAAACCTAATCCGCCGCCGCAACCGAACCCGAGCCGATCTCTCCTCCCCGCCGCTATAAATAGTATCCCCAGGCCTCCCTCTATCCCCTTCCGCCGTCAACTAAGCTCGCCTAAGCCCCTATCGCCCTAGCACCGTGCCAATCTAATCCGCCACCGTCGCCACCTTCCAGCCGAGCTCCACCGCCGCTTTAGCCACCGCCGGTGCTTGCCATCGTCGCTGTCGGGACCACAGGACCGAGGAGGACCCCGGCCAGCCCTTCACAGCTGCCACAGACCACCGGAGCAGCGTCGCCGCTGATGACCCGAACATCTTCGCCGCTTGAAGCTCGCCGCCGGTCGTCCCCGTCGCTGTTCGCCGCCGTTTCTGCCTCGGTGAGCGTCGTCGTAGTCCCCTCTACCCATCTGTGCTGTCGCTGAGCTCCGCCGCACCACCGATCACCGTCGACCATCGGTCCACGAGCTGCTGCCTTTGCCGGTCGCTGATGTGGATGCCACGTTGGTGCCGGATCAGCGCCACCTCGGCCCCATGGGTCCAATCCGATCAGGATGGATCTTAGCCGTCGGATAGGGTTGGTTAAGTCCCAGCTGTCCGATTTATCCTCCATTGAATCTCGGCCATCTAAATCCATCATAAACCCGAGATCGAATCTGGACCATCCGATCTCCTCCGATCTGATCTCAACCGTTGTTTCCCGGTGAACCAGCTCGGTGGACTCAGTCTAGAATGGACCGAGCCCCTCCTCTCTCTGACTTGTGGGCTCCGGTTGTCAGCCGCCCCAGATCCAGTGCTAATGCCATAATCCCTTTTTCTAGTATTAAAATAAATCATAAATGATGCAATAAATCGGTTTAATCTTTTTGAATAAGCTTTAAAAGGATTAAAACTTCTAAAATTCATAACTAATTCATCTGAACTCCGTTTGGGGTGATTCAACTTGCAAAATTCATTAAAAATCAAGATCTATCCATTAAAAATATAATATTGTATTGTTGATGTGTGCTTATATACCGTTTTGCTCATTTTTATTTATTGTCTTTAGCCACTGACATTCCGGAAGAGTCAGGATTTCTCGAGAAGAGTTCGAAAGCGTGTGTAGAGCAGCAAGGAAGTCACACAAATTCCTCAACACCTTTGAGCATATTGTACCTATGTTTTAAGCTATATTTTTTCTTCAACTATGCATTTATTTTTAGAATGTCATTTGGAAGGAAAACCTTTATCTTTGACTATGGCCTTGTTGAGTTGGTTACCGGCCTTTGTACCTATAGGAGTAATGTGACTAGCTAACTTTAATTATTGGTTAGCTAGAATAATTCTAGAATCCTGCTTAGCCATGCTTAGAAACTTTAGCATAACGTATGGGCAATTATTTAAACTTTGAATTATATTATTCAGTTCACATGAAATGATGATTTAGTTCACGACTGTGGTCGTGTGAGGATAACTTAATGGTCCACTAAAATTTGACTAAAAGGTGGGTTGTGAGCACCAAGATTGTGAATGTTGCTAGCGGTGCTCATGACACTTAAGGACCGGTTCACGGACTACTTGTTGCGAAGTAACACTCGTGCTAACCACATGCTACAATGGATAATAGCGGGATTTGAAGTGTGCCAAGTTCAATAGGAGGCACAAGGGCTTGGTTTGTGGCTGATATAAGTCCACACATGGCAGATATCAATAAGTCCAGGAGTTCGGGCGTCAAGCTGTCTCACGAGAAGGCACTTGATCCTGTCATGAGCATAGTGATGTCACGATTGTGCGAGTTACACGGATAATCCTATCACGATTATCCTATTGTGCGAATTACACGGATAATCCTGTCACTCGCGGGATGACCCCTACCGGAGACCGGAGGCTTGGCGGGAGGCTTCCTATTGTGTGAGTTACACGGATAATACTGTCACGATTTCTTTCCGAGATACCGCGGTGGTATTAAGGCGCATAGTGATGTGCTGTGGAGTTGTGTCTTGTGGGTAAATTGGTACACCTCTGGCCAGAGTAAAACTATTCGAATAGCCGTACCCGTGGTTAATGGGTAGGCCTAGCAATATTTTCTGTTATTAGTCCCACACTATTTTAATTAATTAATGAATGGTGGAATATGGTTAGCTTCAGGTTGGAGTGGTTGGGCCTGTATTGTTTTGGAGAGCGGTATAGTGTTGGTTAATATTATTTAATAATTAATATTTTATTACTCTCTTAAATGCTTTATTAAATGTTATTTATACAACTTGAGCCATATTATGCCATCCTTTGGATACCTGTGCACTTACATATTTACTGTGTGGCTTGCGGAGTATTTCATCTATTCACCTTGCAATCAATAATTATCATCAGAAGAGTACTACAGCGAGGAGAACTTCTTAGAGGACTGAGCGGGAGCCTGATCAAGTGCGTGTGGAGTAGGAGTCGTTATGTTATTAGTAGTTTATTCCGCTACTTAGATTTTATTATTTTGAGAGGTGTCATTCGTCTATGTAATAAATACATTTGTTATGTAAAATAATTACTTTGTTATCAACTTTGTCATATGTGTGCCTCGGTTGATTCCTGGACGACGATTTACACACAATAAAGCACTTGAATTTTGGATGGAAATTTCGGGTGTGACACTCTCCTACCGCCTTCGCCTCTTCCCGCACCTCCAGGGTTAGTGCTACTAAACTAAATTATTTCTAGTTTATTGCTTGAAAAACCAGATTAATTACTCTATTAATTCGTGAATTCTCCATAACAGCAATCAGTTCGTTTTTGTATATTTGAGCTTTCGTTTTGGGCTGATAATGTTTCAGAAAACATTGTTTTCTTTTTCTCTGGCTTAATATTTTCTCAATTATTTTGCTTAACTTTCTCCGTCTCTTTAATTTGGTTAGCCACCACGCTGCCATCGTCTTCTTCCCCGGCTGATATCTTGTCGACTTCTTGTTGTGTATTTTGATCGATGCATTGATGAACTGCTGCTAATTCACGCATGCGATTATGTCTAAATTTGAGAGGAGAGCTAGAAAAAAATTGAGCAGGAAATAGATTCTCGAAAGATGAATGCAATTTGTAAATTAGATCAAACATAAAACGGAAATTAGCTGCCATACAGCAGCAAGGACAGCATGCATGTTCCACTTCATATTCAAGAACTGAACCCAGACTTTTTAAAACTACTATAAAAAAATGCCCATGCATTGCAACAGGTTACTCCTGTTTGTATAGTTGTCATTTAAATTGTTTGAGGAAGTAACCAGATTTTGTTTAGTCCAGTTCTGTGGATACCTGAATAGTGTTCTGTTATGAATTTGCCACTTAGTCATTAGATTTTTGTATGTGCCTTCTCTTCTTGTAGCTCCAGTGGTTAGACTCTGCTGTTTTTTACTGATGAAAAGAATTTGCGATTTACTTATTTTGACTAAAGATGCCATCATAATTCAGTCATCTGCTCACCATCAGGATAGATTAACATTGTCGTGCTCTGAATGCAAGTAGGTTAACTAAAAACAATTTTTCTGTGTACAAAATTTTGCCATGGATCTATATCCGAAAGCTAAAAACTATCCTCCATGTGGTTCTAGAGCAAGATTCAGAAGTTGACATGATACAAGGGATCTGAACAGGAAGGATTGCATTGTGGCCATTTTGCAGCTTAGTAGAAAATGTTCATCCTTAACTGCAATTCATGGCAAATACAAGGAAACACCGGGTATGCACACATCCTGCATTCAGACAGTCTTAATCAGATAATGGTCGTAGTGTTCATCTAATTCTGAAATTATTTGTAACACTTCAAGTGCGTATCAAAAATCAACATTGCTTCCTCCTGTTGATATCCCTGCATCGTACCTCCAAGATTTAACAGAGTAGTTGTTCTTGGTCTGCGTCATGGTGGGCTTAACATCTGAGCTTATCTTGAGCTCCTGAGATAAAGAAAAAAAATACAGTTGCAGAGCAGCTTCTCAGCTAAGTTAGGGTGTTGTAAGCATTTAGGCGACGAAGGTTTTAAAGCCTAAGGGGGAGCCTTTGGAGTCCATTTAGGAGTCACTGAATCACTAGCAGGCTTCTAGGTGTTCTCCTGTTTTGTATATTGTAACTCTGTATTATAACTTTAAACATGGTACATTGGTCCGTTGGGAGAAAAACTTATAATGTTTGATCTGTTGATCCATTCCCTTTGTTGATCTTTTTTTTTCTGTTACAGTCAATGAACTTAAAGTACCTTTTGTTATTCTATTTAAGGGTAGAATCATAAATGGGCTTAAATAACACTTCAACTTGAATAATTATGCTCGACAAGTCGATAATTTGATGTCAACATCTTTTGTTGAATCAAACTTCTAGATGTATGCACCATTGCCAATGAATCATCAAGAAAATATTTGATGCGGTTGGCTTATCAAGACTACTGTGCGGTTGGCTTAAATTATCTTTCCAACCTTAAATTATCTTTCTCATACATTTTGGAACATTGGAATGTCATACGTACGATTTTACAGGAATTAAATATTATATTAATTGATTTCTTGTATGAATTGGAAAAAGATTCCAAGTTCCAAATGGATTTTTCTAAAAACTTTAGCTACATATTGTTTCCCAATTATTTTACGGACATGCTTGGAAAAGATTGCCTTGTTTCAAATAGATTTTCTACAACCTTACCTACATATTGTTTCCTAATATTTTAGTTTTTTCCGTTGCAACGCACGGGTACCGTGCTAGTACATATAAAATAACATTGAAGAGGAAAAAGAAAAAATAGAGTCCGTAAGGAAATACAATTTATAAACTAAAATTCGGAATAAAAGTTATGAAATATTGAGAGAAATGCCCGTCTAAAACATGACATGAGATTAACTATAATTTGGAATAAAAAATATATCTATTATATTATTAAGATAACCTTGAAAGGAGGCACCACGTCTACTTTGGAGCCTAGAAATTACCATGTCAATTGTAGAAAAAGACAAAATATACACCGTTAGATCATGGTGGACCCATATTATAACGGTTGAGATTTAATTGAGTCTATGAAAAAATTGACTAGGTGTTTTCTTTTTAATTTGAATATAAGATATTATTGTTTCGAATTGAACATAGATGTGTGAGGGTAGTATAGTACTATAATATCTATGTATGCAATCTAGAATAAAAAATTCAATTGCTATCCACGTGAGACAAAAACAAAAGTACCCGTGTTGATAAAGTTACAGTAGAAATCAATTTTGAATAGAAATAACACATGTTGCAATAGGAAAGTGCCCATAATAGAGCATTTACGACCTTTACATGACAATGCATGGACTCAAACCGAGTTCTGGTTTGATTCTCCTAATTAACCATCTAGAATTTTGTACGGATTAGTCTATGCACATCAGCCCATGATAGGCGGTGATGAGAATTTACAACAACAAGCCGGTCAAGCTGCATAGATTAACTGGAAGAACAAGTACGAATAGAAAGCAACGAGTACTAAAAATTAACACCAACCTTTCCTTGATTGTAAAAAAAACTCATGAATAATTAAAAAATTGGTTGATTAGGAGTCGGACAGGCTGCATGTAGTGTTGACGCTGATAATTAGAGTATAAATCTAATTAGAGTCATCCACGTCCATGTGTGGCTAAAAGCAATAGCACTACTTAAGTATATGTTAAGCCGTAAAAGTTGCTATATTTTGAAACGGAGGAAGTAATAAAATTCAAAATAATCCGTACTAATTACAATACATATATAAATATGTATCCTTAATAATTATTTATTGGAAAGAGTCAACTAAAAATAAAATTATAAACAAAAATGTTAAGATGAAAATTATTTAAAAATATTCATGTGAAATAATATCTAAGAATAATTTTAGATTGGACCACAAACAAAATAAAATAAACGACGTTTCATTTCAACGAAAATTCCACAATAAAATACCTAAATCACTAAAAATTTAGAGTTCAAAAAAATATCAACTGAGTCCATGTCGAAATACCATATGAAAGTTGCTATATTTTGAAACGAAGGGAGTAATGAAATTTAGAATAATCTGTAATAATTAGAATAAATATGCAAAGATGTATCCTTAATAATTATTTATTGGGAAGAGTCTATTAAAAAATTATAAAAAATGTTAAGATGAAAATTATATTAAAAAATTCATGTGAAATAATATCTAAGAATAATTTTAGCTTGGACTAAAAATAATTATTTAAATATATATAGACATATCCTTAATAATTATTTATTAGGAAGAGTCTACTAAAAATAAAATTATAAACAAAAATGTTAAGATGAAAATTATATAAAAAATTCATTAAAATAATATCTAAGAATAATTTTAGATTGGACTAAAAATAAAATAAAATAAACGATGTTTTGTTTCAAAGCAAATTTCACAATAAAATACCTAAATCACTAAAAATTTATAGTTGAAAATATCAATTGTGTCAATATCAAAATACCGTGTGAAAGTTACTATATTTTGGATTGGATGGAGTAACAAAATTTAGAATAATACATAATAATTACAATAAATATATTGTTAGGACATCGCAAATATTATACTGTTGGGCACTCCAACACCCATCACCATGGTATCTTGGTACATGGGATCCATATACACATAATAGCTGCCTACACTCACACGTACATGAGCATGTCCGAATGCCCTTTAGTATAACACCCGCAATACCGAGAATAGAATACAGGAGATAATCGTCAGAATGGCTTACCAGTCCATAACTGTAGTATGCTTGTCAACCACTTGATGATAGCGACCAGGAAACTACATACCAAAGGGACTCGATCTACGGGCATTATTCAGCAACTATCTCAACTATTTTAAACCCTTACTCATACATAATTAGCTCCCAGGAAGAGGGCTAACTATATACTTTCATCTCAAGCCTATGGCATCTAAAACAAGGCATAAGGACAATATAAATAATTAGACACATAAGCATATGTCAATCGGCTAAATAAGTAGAGGTTCATCAAAAGTATGTCTACCCATACCACAGGCATACCGACTAAGGGTAGGCTCCTAATAGAACCATCCTGAAGAAGCAATGGATCCTACAACACTCAACCTATAACAAAGCTAAACAACAACATAATGAACAAGAGTCATTACATTACCGAAATAATATACTAGCAAGGCCAATCCTACAACACTGCATGCAAGCTCTAAGTCTAAGTCAAGGAAGGCTATTTGTGGTCTCTTTTCAGAATAAAGCAAATTTCATATCGCAAGCACTTTGAAATGGTATTTAATATAGTAAAAACATGTACATTGAATAAGGAATGTGATCAACATAATTATATCATGCATGCTGCCCTCTATGGCAACAAGCGACAATTTGCATCATCATAAGCATATATGTATCAAAAATCACCCAATCCATGTCCCAATTTCATAAACACATTTGTAAAGTATAAACCTATACTTATGACACATCGCTATGCTGCTCATGACCGTGAGCATGGCTAATCGATTAGTTTTGACTCTGCAGAGTTTGTACAGCTTTACCCACATAATATGAATACTCTAGTTTGTCTTGTGCTCGCGAAGCACTACCACACTCTGCACGTTGAGTACGGTCTAGAGGTCACAACGAAGCCGTTATATTGTTTATTTGCCTAACCTTTCATGAGCACGATGAGAGGAAATCCACACTTAAGTCCATATCCTTAATATCATCACGGTGTTAAGCCATACAACGTGACACCGTGGAGAAACAACCCACGTGGCACTCACCGTTGTATTGGACATGCTTAGACCCCCATGCTGTGAGTGGGAAAACAACCCACTCACAGAACACACGCACACGGGGACGATTCCGGTCCCATCATATAAACACACACATGGGTAGCTCCTATAAACCATTGCCAAGACTAGTTTATACTACAACAGCCTCCCGAATGCAAGGTTAGACAAATATATAACTTAATAGGCTAAGGCCAATCAATACTAGCATATGTGGTTGTACGGTAAACAATAGAGGGTGACATAGAGTTCGGTCCTTAATCAACTCAAGCGAACACTCCCTATATCGACGTGCAACTACAACCATATGCACGTCACTTGCCACCTAAGTCTAAAACCACATTTTTTTTATCATTTTAGTTCACAATTACACAAAGAAATCACCTCTATCCAGAAGTTATAAAATTCCCAAATTTTCATTTATAAAGTGATCATAATCCCTATTTGCATATTTCTAGGCATGGCTAAGCAATTTGCATTTATATGCATGTATAATCTCAAATGAGCACAAACAAAATACTCTACCAAAATCTAAGGTTACAATCAACAAGGACCACAATTTTTTAGGGTTGATTATGTAGCTAATAGGTTATAACTACCAACTTCCACATTTGAAATATCGATAGTTGCAAGTACGCATGCAGTTTTGCAAACAACACATTTTATTGTCCAAAACATAGGATTCAATTCTTTCAAAGGAAGAGGGGAGATCACTTGCCTTACTCTTGGATGCCCTAAGCAACAACTATTCCACTTCTTTACCGATTTCGAATTCGTTCTCTAGAAAGAATTTAACGTACGATTGAATATATAACAAATAATGCAAAAAACCAAAATGCTCTAATATGCATGAGGTTTACACAGTGGTTAGATACTGACCTTAAGTGAATTTAGGTGAAATAATTTCTATTTTATCGCTTTGCATTTGTGTGTTATGAATTTTACAATTTCTATGCTAGAATACATTATTTATTCCTTAGGCAAGTTTTAAGAATAATTTTATGAGGTAGTTTTGTCAAATTATTCTTTATAGCACTATAGAGTACTATTTTTAATGATGTGTGGTGAAATAAATTTTAATTTAGCATTTGGCATTTGAGAGATATTGTATTTAGAACTTTTATACGCAAATACTTCTAACTACGAAATAATATTAAATATTCAATTTACCATAACTTGTGTGAACCTACTCAGTGGGGTTGGTACTGATTTTATATGAACCATGGTGAAGAATTTTCTATTTTATCAACTTCTATTTAGGAAATATGAATTTTGCAAGTTCTAGACATGTATATGGTATTTATACTTGTATTCAATATACAAGTGTTTTGGGACCAAGTTCTATGAAATCTAACCTTATAGGATTAAAGAGAAATGTTTTGTGAATCTACTTCCATTTGGTTCACCTCATTTGGGGCTAAGATAAATTTTCTATGATTTTTAGAATTTCTTGCACATTTTATATCCTAAATAAAATATTAATCTATTGCACAAATCATAGAG
Source organism: Oryza meyeriana var. granulata (assembly GCA_003991445.1). Taxonomy (NCBI): domain Eukaryota; kingdom Viridiplantae; phylum Streptophyta; class Magnoliopsida; order Poales; family Poaceae; genus Oryza; species Oryza meyeriana. The sequence goes on along the minus strand of RYFJ01000406.1, from coordinate 120,439 downwards.
GTGTTTTATGTACTTGTTTTGGTCAGTACTTTGTTTATAGAATTAAAGAGCATATATTTATGAATTTTAGCAAGACCTGGATCATTTAAATTGGAACTAAACTAATCTTCTATGAAATTTAGAAGTTTTTATACTAATGGTGGACATTTGTTGATTATATAAATTTAAGAGATTTTTTGGTACTATATTTTTTAAAAATTTTCCTTATTGTATCAAAAGAGCAAAATTTTATGAATCTAAAAAAATTGGATTCATCACATTTGGAGCTAACATGAATTATCTATGAATTTTAGAAGTTACTATATATTCTATACACTAATTAAAGTATTTATCTATTACCCAATTTATAGAGATGTTTTCTGTACAAATTTTTCCATGTTTCAATTTACAGAAATAAAGTGTGAAATTTTTTGATTCTAACAAATTTTGATTCATCCAATTTGGACTTAGAATGAATTTCCTATGAACTTTACAAGTTTACACCTTTTTCAGTTGAACAAATAATGTACTGACCATTTTCTTTAATTTTTCTAGATTTTAAATACAGGGGTCCTAGGCCCAATGTCAGTGAGTAGCCAAAATTACATTTTAAACCTTATAGTTTCTTGAATTCACCGGAGAGGTCTCTGCCCCAGGCCAGTACGGGGCAGCCATGGCCGGGCGGAGAACGGAGGGGAATTGCACGATGCAGCTAAAAGAGGAAATATAGAGGACCTTCTTGCGCACCCGTAGGTGGCCTAATCATGGTCGTAGGCGTCCAATATCGGCAGCAACGACAGTGCAAGTGGTGGCACGGTTCGCCTAGCTGAAGCGATTTGGAGCTATGGCTTGATTGCCTCCAATTCATGCCATGCATTAACTCTTGTAGGCTTCTAGGAAGCTCACCATAGAATCGGCTGGGGCTAGCGGGGTCGGTACAGCAGCGGTGACGTTGGGGATAGCTCGGCGGCGAGGTAGTTCTCCAGGTGAACGGCGGCAGCTTGACTCGGTGTAACGCCCAGAAATTCAACACTGAAATTCTGAACATTCATGTGTATTAAATCCCTGTCCAGGACAGCCAGGGTACATAAACCAAATTGCTATACAGAGTGCGTTTTACAAACAGAGTAAAATTATATTATATAAATACAGTGGACCAAGGGAAATATGGTCTATAAACATCGGGCCGAGCAGCAGCTTCCATCCCACAAGCACCTTGACGGCGGAGCCAGCCTATTCTTCAGGACGATCCTCGTCAGACGCGTACTCTACCACTGAGAAGGGAAAAAGGGAGCAAGGCTGAGTACCACCCACAGTACTCAACAAATCACACCCACAATTATGCATATGCACAGGAAGCAAAGGTAGGCTAGGGTTTGATTTGCGTAAGAGTAGTTGCAAACAGTAGTAGTTCGCAAACAGTAAAAGGTTGATTAATTTAACAATATTAATTCTCCACCGATTAACATTACCCCATGTTAACCAGGCCCAACCATCCCTTACTGGTACGTTAACCAGACTCTACTGATGAACGCTACACCACGTTCACCAGACTCTTCTGATTAACGTTACACCACGTTAACCGGACTCCACTGATTAACGTTACACCACGTTAACCAGTCTCCACTGATCAACGTTACACCACGTTGACCAGTCTCCCTTGATGAACGCTACACCACGTTCACCAGGCACCTCTGATTAACGTTACACCACGTTAACCGGACTTTACTGATTAACATTACACCACGTTAACTCGTCTCCACTGATCAACGTTACACCACGTTGACCAGTCTCCCCTGATGAATGCTACACCACGTTCACCAGGCTCCTCCGATTAACGTTACACCACGTTAACAGGACTCTACACCATCCACCTGAACCATACCAGTTCCATTAAGCCAAATTAATTAACTAAAGGTGAGACTAATCATGGTGAGTCTTGACAAACGTGCCCATAACCGTGGGCGCGACTATTCGAATAGATTTAACTCTGATCAGAGGTGTACAACTGTACCCACAAGACACAGCCTTACATACGTGCCCATGCATCGATGTGTCACCACGACACCCCGCAAGAGGCCGTGACAGGACAATGCACTCAACCTCTCCCAACCCATCCACACCACGCTGAGGTTGCACCTGCCAACAGGACACCCCATATTGGCCAGGCTACCCCCCTTGCGCCACGATTGATCCGGCAGCCAATCAACCCTACCCCGGGCCGACCCAACTCCGTCACGCCCACCCTCTTCTTCGGTGCCTAGGAGAGGGACAAGAAACACTACAAGTCCAGCCATTACCCACGCTGGTTTGTGGAAAGTACGAGTAATTGCCCAAGGGGTTCCCGTGAACCGGTCCTTAATTGCCATGGGTGCGACAAGCAGAACCATACACCCACAACCCACCATTTAGATCCAATTTTAGTAATTTAACATTAGCCTATCCAAAGTTGCATTTTTCCGACATTGAGTCGAATCAGATAATGATAATATTTAATTCCTAGGTGAGCTATGTTGCTAAGCATGGCTAAGCATCCTAGAAATAGTAATCTAATCATATTATTACCCAGGTGACAAGGATTCAGGGTTCAAAACTAAGGCATAGTCCTATCATTAAAAGGTTATCACCCATCCACATGAAATAATGAAATAATACAGTTTATTTTAGTAAACAAAGCAGTTTAGCGAAAAATGGGTACAAAATGGTCAAGATTATAGTGCGACTTGCCTTGCTCTGGCTCGACGAACTCGGCTACTACCTCGTAGTACAATGGAGAATCGACGGCGTCGGATTCTATAACAGGCAATACACAAACAATTAAAAACAGTATATGTGGGCAAGCAAACATGAGCTGAAAATATTTTTAATGAATTCTTGGCATTTTTCTGGATTTAATGAAATTTGAATGGACTTAATCGGAGTTCGTATGAATTAGTTATGAATTGTTGAAGTTTTACTATGTTTCTAATACAAATTTAATTACTAAATGATTTATTGCGCAATTAATCGCTTTACTGCGTCACTGGACCGGGAAGCCGGCGCCGATAGGTGGGCCCCACCGGTCAGCGGTGCACAGGAGAGTGGCGCACGGTGGACTTGGTCCACCGAGCTGGAAACGAGTGCGCCATGTGGCGCACACGTGGCGCCAACACAGCGGCCACGCGAGCGACCACGCGGGCGCCCGACAAGCGGCCCCGATCTGCCACCTGGCAGATCAGACGGCCCCGGGGATGCGCTGGCCTCACGCCGACCGTCCCGGGCAGCACGCGCGGCCCAATGGTCACCGGCGGCGACCACACGGCGCGGCGGCGGGGAAACGGAAAAGCAAAAAGGAACGGGGAAAATGGCGGGGTGCTCACCGGCGGCTCGCGATGGCGAGCGACGGCGCAAGGACGACGGTGGCGAGGCGGAAGCGGTGGTGACTTCGGGACGGCGTCAGCAACGGCGCTTCAGTGACGACGGGAGAACAAGGAACGGCGGTCGACGGACCCTGGGAGATGGGGAAGACAAGAAGAGAGTTAGGGCGGAGGCGCGGCGCGGTGGAATTGGCCGGCCAGGGAGGAGACAGAGGGCCGCAGCTCACCGTGCACGAGGGCGGAGCGTTCTAGCAGGCTGCGGCGTCCATGAATCGGTGGCCGAGGGACTCCTCGGCACGGCCGAGATGACGGTGGTGGCGGCGGTGTTTGGTGGCGTCTGGAACGGCGGCGAGCGACGGCCAGAGTTGGTGAAAGGCGGTGGAAGCTTGGGTGCACGGTGGTGGCGGTGTTTGAGGGCACGGGAAGGCTCGGTATGCTGGGGAAAAGACAGAGGAGGAGGCGAGGAAGCTTTTTATGCACGCGGGCGGGCGAGATCGTGGCCGAACGGCTCAATTCCTCACTGGATTGAGTGCGGCGGCGACGGGGTCGTGCGCACAATTCGCGTGCGAGAGGGGGCGACTGCGCTGGAGAATGTGAGGGAGTGGGGGCAGACTCGGTCTGCCCTCGTTTGAACCAGGAGCGGGCGCGCGTGGAGGTGGGAGGCGGCGCCGATCGAACGGCGGAGGGGATTTTTCCCCTCCGTCCGATTCGGACGGAGGAGCAAGAAAGGGCTGACAGGTGGGCCTGGCCTGTCAACGGGGAGATGTGTGGGCGAAACGGCCCGACGGGCGGGCCCCGTAGGGCAGAGAGAGAGAGCAAGCGAGAGGGACGACTGACAGGCGGGCCCAGGGCGCGGCGCGGCGCTCATGGGCCGCGCGGAGGCTGGCGACACAGTATTGGGCCGCGGCCGAGTGACAGGGAAAAAGAAGAAAAGGAAAAAGGAAGAAAGGAAAAGAGGAAAAAAGATTTCCAGAGCGAAATTAATTCCGATAATCATTTTTGATTTATTAAAAATAGTTCATGTGCTCTGAAAATTCCACTAAAAATCCAGTTAATATATTTTAGCAAGGGGAACATAGGAAAAATGTTCCCAACCACTGTAGCTTATTATTTTGCATTGCACACATTTAATTAATTCCTTTAGCCATTTTAATTTAATTTTTTGGGACTTTTTCTCAGGTATTATTTTTGTGTGGCTAAATTTAGGGTGTGACAAACCTACCCCCCTTAAACGGAATCTCATCCCTGAGATTCGGACGTGCTGGCGAAGAGGTGGGGATTGGTGGACTTCAGTTCATTCTCTCGCTCCCAGGTGGCTTCTTCTTCTGAATGGTGGCTCCACTGTACCTTACGGAACCTAATCACCCGGCTTCTGGTGTTTCTTTCACTGATCTCCAAGATTCGAATTGGCTTCTCCACATTGGTGAGGTCTTCCTGGATCTCGATCTGTTCCGGATCTGCCTATTCTGCTGGTATCCTTAGACACTTCTTCAGTTGTGACACGTGGAACACGTCGTGTATACCGGTCATTGAAGCTGGGAGGCTCAACTGATATGCCACTTCGCCTTTACGAGCTAACACTTGGTAGGGTCCCACGAAGTGAGGTGCTAACTTCCCTTTTGTTTGAAACCTGTGTACCCCGCAGAGTGGTGTGACACGAAGATACACATAGTCTCCTTTCTCGAAGCTTAGGTCTCGGCAACGGTTGTCGGCATAACTCTTCTGTCTGGATTGAGCCGTCTTTAAGCGCTCCCGTATTATGGCCACCTTCTCTTCTGCCTCTTTGAGTGCGTCGGTTCTGAATACCTGGTGTTCACCCGTCTGATCCCAAAAAAGGGGTGTACGGCACTTCCTGCCATATAGAGCTTCAAACGGTGCCATCTGCAAGTTGGCTTGGTAACTGTTGTTGTACGAGAACTCTGCGTAGGGTAAGCTCTTATCCCATGTTCCTCCGAAGTCCAGTGTGCAAGCCCTTAGCATGTCCTCTAATATCTGATTGATTCTTTCGGTCTGACCATCTGTTTGTGGATGATATGCTGTGCTGAAGTTCAGTCGGGTTCCCAGTTTTGCTTGTAACTTTTGCCAAAACTTGGAAGTGAACTAGCTACCACGATCGGAGACGATCCTCTTGGGTACTCCGTGTAAGCACATTATGCGAGCCATATACAATTCTGCCAGTCTTTTACCCGAATATGTTGTATGCACCAAGATAAAATGTGCAACTTTGGTGAGTCGGTCAATGATTACCCAAATTGAGTCATACCCCGAAGATGTGTGGGGCAAACCAGTGATCAAAATCCATCCCGATCTCTTCCCACTTCCACTCTAGGACCTTGAGCGGCTGTAACAGTCCAGCAGGCCGTTGGTATTCTGCTTTGACTCGTTGGCACACATCACAAAGTGCCACGAATTCTGCGATCTCCCTTCTTATGCTGGCCTACCAAAACTTTGTTTTAAGATCTTAGTACATCTTTGTGCTTCCGGGATGAATGGAGTAGTGTGTCTCATGAGCTTCCCGCAGTATTAAATCTTTGAGTTCCTTATTCTTTGGAACGCACAAACGTTTTCCCATCCAGACGGCCCCGTTTTCATCTTCCGTAAAACCCTAGGCTTTTCCGACCCTCATGTTCCTCTTGAGTTCTTTAATCTCTGGATCATTTGCCTGTGCCTCGCGAACTTGATCAAAGAGTATGGGCTGAGCCTATAGGGCTGCCACGAATCCATGCTCGACAATGCTTAGATTCAAGTGTTCAAATTCCTGTTGCATTTCCTTGCACAATGCCTCTACTTGAGCAGTGTTGCAGTAACTTTTCCTACTTAAGGCGTCTGCAGCGACATTGGCTTTCCCTGGGTGGTAATGTATCCCCACATCATAGTCCTTAATCAATTCCAACCACCTTGTTTGGCGGAGGTTCAAATCAGGCTAGGTGAATATGTATTTCAAGCTCTTGTGGTTCGTGTAAATCTCACTGCGGTTACCAATGAGGTAATGCCGCCAAATCTTCAAAGCATGGACCACTGCGGCCAATTCCAGGTCGTGTGTCAGGTAATTGCCCTCATGGGGCGTAACTGACGCGATGCGTAGGTTACAACTCTATCTTCTTGCATCAACACGCACCCTAGCCCTTGGCGGGATGCATCATAGTACACCTGAAGGTCTTTCTTAGGATCCGGCAGGATCAGGATCGGTGCCAAAACTAACTTCTTTTTGAGTTCTTCAAAGTTGCGATTGCACTCAGATGTCCAGACAAACTTCACATCCTTCTTCAGTAATTGTGTCATAAGTCTGGCAATCTTCGAGAAGTTCTCGATGAACCGGCGGTAGTAACCCGCAAGTCCAAGAAAACTCCGCACTTGTGTCACTGTCTTAGGCGGTTTCCAATTGGTAACGGATTCCACGTTCGTTGGATCCACAGCAACTCCCTGGGCAGTGATGATATGTCCGAGGAACTACACTTCCCTCAGCCAGAAATCGCACTTGCTGAACTTGGCGTACAACTGGTGCTCAGCTTCTCGAGAACCAAAAGGAGATGTTGCTCATGCTCTCCTGTTGATTTTGAGTAGATCAGGATGTTGTCGATAAAAACTATCACAAACTTGTCCAGAAACTCCATGAACACCTTGTTCATCAGATTCATGAAAAAGGCCGGTGCATTTGTCAGTCCGAAGGACATAATAGTGCACTCGTACAACCCATACCGCGTGGTGAAGGCTATCTTTGGTATATCCTCTTCTCGGATCCTCAACTGATGATAGCCTGATCGTAGGTCTATCTTGGAGAAGATGGTGGCACCCTCCAATTGGTCGAAAAGATCATCAATCCACGGCAACGGGTACTTGTTCTTGATGTTGACATCATTTAGTGCGCGATAGTCCACGCACATCCGCTTTGTTTTGTCTTTCTTCTCTACGAAAATGACCGGTGCTCCCCCAAGGCGATGTGCTTGGTCGGATGTAACCCTTCTGTAGCAGATCGTCAACTTGCTTCTTGACTTTTGCCATCTCGTTCGGTACCATTCTGCACGGTCTCTTGTATATTGGCGCTGTTCCAGGTGCCAAATCGATCCTGAACTCAATTTCCCTTTCTAGTGGCATCCCTGGTAGATCTTCCGGGAACACATCCGAGTATTCCTTTACTATTGGAGTGTCCTCTATTTTCCTTTCTGGCTTCATCCCACCTTCCGATGGTTGCTCTGCTGCAACCTAATTCAAGCTTGCTTCCTGATGCAGCGGCACAGGTGACTTGAAGATAACCACATTTCCTTTCGAACTGGTCACTGTTACGGTGCGGTCCGCGCAGTTGATCACCCCTTTGTGTTGGGTCAACCAATCCATTCCTAGGATGACATCTAGGTCTTTGGATTCCAAGAGGATAAGATTGGCTAGAAAAGGTGATCCTTGGATTTCTAGGCTCACTGAAGAGCTATAATGAGCTGTTATCATGCGGTTCCCCGGGGTATGAACCCTCATGGGGATTTTAAGTTCCACTACGTTTATCCCATGTGTCTCCACAAATTTCTTGGATATGAAAGAATGTGTTGCACCAGAATCAAAAATTATGGTTGCAGGTATTGAATTCACAAGAAATGTACCCAATACTACTTCTAGTGCAGCCTGTGCCTCTTTCGCGGAGACATGATTAACATGTCCCTTTGTCACTTGCTGATTGGCATTGGGGTGCTGGGGGGCTACAGGCCTAGATCCCATTCGCCTCAGCTTCGGGCATTTGTCGGCGAAGTGACCCGGTTCATTGCAGTTGAAGCAGACGAAGGTCTTGCCCCCGTTGTCTTTCCATGATTGACTCTGCTGCACTGGCGCCATTGGTGGGCGTGGAGCGGAATGACGGTTGTGCTGCCCGCTGTTGCTGCTGTTATCTCCGAAGTGCCCCGGGTGGAACGGGCGCTGTTGGCGGACGATCATGGTGGATGATCCATCCTGATGGCCCATCATCATCCATGGCCTTTGGTGTAGCCCCTGGTGAGTCCGGAACTGGGCAGCCTTTCTCTTGCGGTTCACCTTGTTGCGCTGACTTTCCTGGTGGATCGATTTATCCACCAGCTTCTCAAAGTTTCGATAATCACTTGAGAGAAGCTGATTGGTCAGCTCGTCGTCCAGTCCGTCCAGGAAGCTCTCCTATCTTTCCGCATCGGTGTGGACATCCTCGGGTGCATAAAGCGCCAGACGGTTGAAGTCGTGGAGGTATTCCGTGACTGTCTTGTTTCCTTGGACCAAGTCCCTGAACTCCCTTTTCTTCTGTGCCACGATTCCTGCCAGAATTTGAGACTTCCGAAAGTTGTGGCAGAATTCTGCCCAAGTGACTTTCGTGGTAGCAGTGCGGGTCATAAGGAAGTTGTCCCACCAAGCTGATGCGGGACCTTGGAGCTGGTGTGTAACGAAAGCGACTTTCTCCTAATCGTTGCACTGGAGGAGGTTGAGCTTCTTCTCAATTGCCAACAGCCAGTCGTTGGCATCTATGGGGTTGGTGGTGCTGGAGAAGGTTGGTGGCTTGACCCTCAGGAACTCAGGTAGCTTTGACTGAGGGGCAACGGCCGGGTTGTGTGGTTACGGGTGTTGCTGCTGTAGATTGTTCTGCTGCATCTGCTGCATCATAATGGCTATCATCTGGTTCTGGTTGGCCAGAACCTGTGCCAGCGTCGAGTTCTCTGGTAGCGGTGGTGGCATGTGATTGGGGGCTCCTTGATTCTGAGGTGCTCCTTCCCGCTGGTTGGTAGCGCTGGCGTCGCTAGCAGCACGAGTACCACTCCTTTTGTTCACCATCTGAAGAGGATAGCAGTGGAAGGGAAGGAGAAAAACAAGTGGCTCAGAAACAGGAGTGGTGATTAAGTGCCTGAATTAAATTAACTAAAATTTTTGGTTGGAAATATGAGAAAAATTAGTTCAACTCCTAATTACGGCGGACATACCACAACAGACGGTATGCCACCAACTAACCCCAAGCAAAGCAAACTTCCTAACATTACAACTAAACAGGAAATCAAACTAAGAAATACGACAAAAACTAAGGACGGCGCGTCTAGTGCTCCGAGCGGCTCCTGCGGTCGTCTGAGTTGTACTCCGACTCCTGCTCGTCGCCCGCCTCGTCGTCGGTGTGGCTCCTGGATCCACCCACGTAGTCCACACAATCGTGAGCCGAGGAACTAGCCTCACTGGGGGTGCGGACCCACTGAAGAGCTGCTGTCGTCGGTGAAGTGAAGCCCCTGTGGATGCTGTGCCTCCCTGAGAGCTGCCGTCACTTGACGATGCGCTGATCCATCCACCCGTCGGTGCTGGTACTGGCGCTAGAGCGGGTGCTAGCGCTGGCGTTGGAGCTGGTGCCGGTGGCGGTGCGTGTAGCCCGTTCCTGGGGACCAACTAAACATGCACTGGAGGAAGGGTCCTCTTCCTCGGGGTCAGACAGATCCTGGTCCCACCGGGTGGCGGCTACCCCTTTAGTTCCGCGACCTCCTTCTTCAGACGGTCGATCTGGTTCTGGAGACCAATGATGGTGGGCGTCCTCTCGGTCGTGGGCTGCACGCACCCAGTTGGCGTGCATGAAGTCCATGGCCAACATCGCCCGCCTCATGTGGACGATGGTGGTGTTGTTCTCATTGTCTGCCAGCTGAAAAAAGCGCTGTAGGTCTGGTAGTGCGCCCGCAGGGGAGGCAGCGGTAGCAGTGGTGGCGGAGGTGGAGTGGTGCTTCCGTCGTAGCTCTCCGATCATACAGAAAGCTGCCTCCTGGCAGGCGTGATTGTAGGTACGCCCTCCAATCTCGACCTCCATAGCAGGTAGGAGGTACATTTGCCTGGCAGCTCCAAGCGAACCCAGTGTGGGAGCTCACCCTCCATGGGCTCCACTGCAGTGTACTCTGGGGCATGGTTGTACCCCAAAGTAAAGCTCATCATCCGAAGCTCCTCCACAAAACGGCCCATGTCTGTGCCACGCTGGTTGAGAAGGTTGTCCATCTATAGAAGGCAAGGAGGGGGAATCAATGTATGCTTAGATCCAAATAAGTGAACAGTAAATAGTTTGGAAATAACAACGATTTTATGCAGAAAATAATTTTGTATGTAAACTTAAGACCGACAAAATACCACTGTGAAACCAATTAATACCGAATAAATTTTTCATAGCAATTGCAAAGCAAATAAAGATATTTTATGCATGCCATAAATCATACCTTCCCCTAGATTAATCAATGTTTTCCCAATATTTGGACACCTATGCTAACCCATGAATAAAATTTTTCACTCCAGATTTGGTTTAACTCAAAAATTTCCGTCAAATAAAAGGATAAGATTTTATCCCAATTCGAGAACGAATTCCCATTTTTCCCAAAATAACTCCAAATGTGAGAAGCATATGCAAGTGAGAATTTCAGAGGGCTCTTAGGGTTTCCATTTGGCTGGTCCTACGGTCAACCTGGCTCTGATACCAACTTGTAACACCCAGAAATTCAAGACCGAAATTCTGAACATTCATGTGTATTAAATCCCTGTCTAGGACAGCCAGGGTACATAAACCAAGTTACCATACAGAGTGCATCTTACAAACAGAGTAAAATTATATTACATAAATGCAGCGGACTAAGGGAAATATGGTCTATAAACATCAGGCCGAGCAGCAGCTTCCATCCCACAAGCACCTTGACGGCGGAGCCAGCCTATTCCTCAAGACGATCCTCGTCAGATGCGTACTCCACCACTGAGAGGGAAAAAAAGGGAGCAAGGCTGAGTACCACCCACAGTACTCAACAAATCACACCCACAATTATGCATATGCATGGGAAGCAAAGGTAGGCTAGGGTTTGATTTGCGTAAGAGCAGTTGTAAATAGTAGTAGTTCGCAAACAGTAAAAGGTTAATTAATTTAACAATATTAATTCTCCACCGATTAATGTTACCCCACGTTAACCAGGCCCAACCATCCCTTACTGGTTAATGTTACACCACATTAATCAGACTCCACTGATGAACGCTACACCACGTTCACCAAACTCCTCCGATTAACGTTACAACACGTTAACCGGACTCGACTGATTAACGTTACACCACGTTAACCGGACTCTACTGATTAATGTTACACCACGTTAACCAGTATCCACTGATCAATGTTACACCACGTTGACCAGTCTCCTCTGATGAACGCTACACCACGTTTACCAGGCTCCTCCGATTAATGTTACACCACGTTAACCGGACTCTACACCATCCACCTGAACCATACCAGTTCTATTAAGCCAAATTAATTAACTAAAGGTGAGACTAATCACGGTGAGTCTTGACCAACGTGCCCATAACTGTGGGCGCGGCTATTCGAATAGATTTAACTTTGATCAGAGGTGTACAACTGTACCCACAAGACACAGCCTCACACACGTGCCTGTGCGTCGATGTGTCACCACGACACCCCGCAAGAGGCCGTGACAGGACCGTGCACGCAACCTCTCCCAACCCATCCACACCACGCTGAGGTTGCACCTGCCAACAGGACAGCCCATATTGGCCAGGCTACCCACCTTGCGCCACGATGGATCCGACAGCCGATCAACCCTACCCCGGGCCGACCCAACTCCATCACGCCCACCCTCTTCTTCGGTGCCTAGGAGAGGGAGAAGAAACGCTACAAGTCCAGCCATTACCCACGCTGGCTTGTGGAAAGTACGAGTAATTGCCCAAGGGGTTCCCATGAACCGGTCCTTAATTGCCATGGGTATGACAAGCAGAACCATACACCCACAGCTCACCATTTAGGTCCAATTTTAGTAATTTAACATTAGCCTATCCAAAGTTCCATTTTTCCGACATTGAGTTGAATCAGATAATGATAATATTTAATTCCCAGGTGAGCTATGTTGCTAAGCATGGCTAAGCATCCTAGGAATAGTAATCTAATCATATTATTACCCAGGTGACAAGGATTCAGCGTTCAAAACTAAGGCATGGTCCTATCATTAAAAGGTTATCACCCATCCACATGAAATAACGAAATAATGCAGTTTATTTTAGTAAACAAATCAGTTTAGCGAAAAACGGGTACAAAATGGTCAAGATTATAGTGCGACTTGCCTTGCTCTGGCTCGACGAACTCGGCTACGACCTTGTAGTACAATGGAGAATCGACGGCGTCGGATTCTATAACAGGCAATACACAAACAATTAAAAACAGTACATGTGGGCAAGCAAACATGAGTTGAAAATATTTTTAATGAATTCTTGGCATTTTTTTGATTTAATGAAATTTGAATGGACTTAATCGGAGTTCGTATGAATTAGTTATGAATTGTTGAAGTTTTACTGTGTTTTCTAATACAAATTTAATTACTAAACGATTTATTGCACAATTAATCGCTTTACTGCGTCACTAGACCGGGAAGCCGACGCTGACAAGCGGGCCCCACCGGTCAGCGGTGCACAGGAGAGTGGCGTACGGTGGTCCACCGAGCCAGAAACGAGTGCGCCACGTGGCGCACAACACAGTGGCCACGCGAGCAACCATGGGGGCGCCCAACGGGCCACCCCGATCTGCCACCTGGTGGATCGAATGGCCCCAGGGACGCGCCGGCCTCACGCCGGCCGTCCTAGGCGGAAGGCGGCAGTGCGCGTGCCCCAATGGTCACCGGCGGCGACCACACGGCGCGGTGGCGGGCAAACCGAAAGGCAAAAATGAACAGGAAAAACGGCGGGGAGCTCACCGGCAGCTCGCGGCGGCGAGCGACGGCGCGAGGATGATGGCGGTGAGGCGGAAGCGGTGGCGACTTCAGGACGGCGTCGGTAACGGCGCTTCGGCGACGACGGGAGAACAAGGAACGGCGGCTGACGGACCCTGGGAGATGGGGAAGACGAGAAGAGAGTTAGGGCGGAGTAAGGAGGCGCGGCACGGCGGAATTGACCGGCCGGGGAGGAGACAGAGGGCCGTAGCTCACCGTGCACGAGGGCGGAGCGTTCTGGCGGGCTGCGGCTTCCACGAATCGGTGGCCGAGGGACTCCTCGGCACGGCGGAGACGACGGCGTTGGCGCGGCGGTGTTTGGTGGCGTCTGGAATGGCGGCGAGCGACGGCCGGAATTGGTGAAAGGCGGCGGAAGCTCGGGTGCACGGTGGCGGTGGTGTTTGAGGGCACGGGAAGGCTCGGTATGCTGGGGAAAAGACGGAGGAGGAGGCGAGGAAGCTTTTTATGCACGGGCGAGATCGTGGCCGAACGGCTCAACACTGGATTGAGGGTGGCGGCGACGGGGTCGTGCGCACTATTCACATGCGAGAGGGGGCGACTGTGTTGGAGAACGTAGGGGAGTGGGGGCGGACTCGGTCTGCCCTCGTTTGAACCAAGAGCGGGCGCACGCGGAGGCGGGAGGCTGCGCCGATTGAACAGTGGAGGGGAGTTTTCCCCTCCGCCCGATTCGGACGGAGGAGAAAGAAAGGGCTGACAGGCGGGCCCGGCCTGTCAGCTAGGAGACGCGTGGGCGCGCGGGCGAAACAGCCCGACGGGCGGGCCCCGCAGCACAGAGAGAGAGCAAGCGGGAGGGGCAGCCGACAGGCGGGCCCGAGACGCGGCGCGGCGCGCACGGGCCGCGCGGAGGCTGGCGGCACAGTACTAGGCCGCGGCCCAGCGACAGGGAAAAAGAAGAAAAGGAAAAATAAAGAAAGAAAAAGAGGGAAAAAGATTTCCAGAGCGAAATTAATTCTGATGATTATTTTTGATTTATTAAAAATAGTTCCTGTCCTCTGAAAATTCCACTAAAAATCCAGTTAATATATTTTGGCAAGGGGAACATAGGAAAAATGTTCCCAGCCACAGTAGCTTATTATTTTGCATTGCACACATTTAATTAATTCCTTTAGCCATTTTAATTTAATTTCTTGGGACTTTTTCTCAGGTATTATTTTTGTGTAGCTAAATTTAGGGTGTGACACTCGGCCAACGAGCTGTCAAGACAAACTATCCAGGAGGTTAGTGAGGTCCTAGGGAGACTATGGCTGTGAGGAATTGAGCTACGACTCACCGGAGAGTAGGGAATCAACGACGGGGTGGTGGCTGGCCGTAGAGAAGATGGAGTTTGAGCTCCACGTACAGGACGTCTCGAGCCTTCATTCTTAGGGCGTTTTGGTTGTTGTTAGGGTGGTGCTAACGGAGCAGTGGCTTGGCTAGATTCCAACTGTGGTGGCCAAAACGGCGGAGAGCCCACGCTGTGGCGACCGAAGCTGAGAACACGCACGGCAACGCCACTTCTTGGACCTGTGCAACACGGGATTCAATGCACGGGAATGGATTAGGCATGGATAGGGCATCATGTTCCCATGGTTGGAGTATGGCGAAGCTCACCCGAGAAACAGCGGTGGTGGTCGAGATCTCGCCGACGCCAAAGAAGACGTCTCCGTTCCCAGTGAACCCAAGGTGAAATCTCTTGTTTCCTCCATCAACAATTCAAAATAAAAAGGGACTTCTAGTTAATGGTTTCAATTTGTTCTGAATTTTGTAGCTTGTGACTGGAAATCTACTTTTTCTCCTTTTTCATTTCAATAGAAAGAAAAGGGAAGTTTTCTAGTGTTAGCAATGTGTGTTTTAAGATAGAACCCTTAAAGGAGAATTATCGAAACTGGATAAAAAAAAGGACGAATAGATTGTTTTGAAAAATATTAGAAAAAAGTAAGCAGAATTGGCCGTTGGCCGATAGAGGACGAGAGGATGGTGAGGTTTGGGATTAAATGGTGGAGTTCTCCTCAGCGTCGTTGTGGTGAGGTGTGGGCCAGCAACGTCGATGCATGGAGGAAGTCATGGCCGCATCTCAAGGCATGGGAGCTGAGCTAAGGCAGTGTCCTCTGGCCAACAGGTGGGTCCAAGGGTCTATGGGGTCCATATGGCAGTGAAAGAATGAAGAGAATCTCCTAGAAGCTAAGTCTAAGAACTGTGCTAGCTAGCTGTTTTGCATTGACGATTTCACCAATTTACGAAGGGTTCCTAGGGTTGCACAATTTACTGTAAGTAGTTAGGTACGTGTCACTACATGCTAGCCGATTCTTCGAGCCGGCCTCCCTACATCGGCATCCACATCCATACCCCCAATCAAGAGCACTAGAACCAACTTAATGAACATCGTAGTATTACATTGATTCAATCCCCATGAACAACATCACACATTCAAGAGATCAACACACTAGCACTAGCACAGATCAACAGATCAGACTCACCTACACCGTCCCAACGGAGCCGCCGATGCCATTGTCGATCTCCCTCACCGCCGTCGTCCACCCGGCGTCCAGATCCAGAGCAGGAGGCTCCCAGCGCCTTCTCGTTCTTTCCCTCTAGTGCCGCCTTCTCCTCCTAGCCGGCCTCCCTGTCTAGTGCTCGATCTAGACAGGGGAAGAGAGAGAGAGAGAGAGAGAGAGAGAGGAATAGGGGCGCGTGGTAGCGAAGAGAGGCTAAAAGAAGAGGGAGGCGGCCCAACGGCGCTGGCCGGCGGCGAGAAGGAGGCACGGCGCTGGAGGCAAGGAGGGGAGAGCGAGAGGAAGATGGAGAGAGCGAGAGAGACGAAAGGGATCGGAGATCGAGTTCTGAGGGAGACGTGGAGTCGGCCTTGGGCCTCGTCGCCTCGATCATAAAATATTCCCTCGATCAGCTTGGTTGATTGCTCGGCTCGGCTCAACACCCATCAGTGCCAATTCATTTAAAAGACCGGCACTGATGTCCACGCATAGTGTCAATCTTTTAAATGAACCGGTACTGATATTATTAATAATGGTTTTTAAATAAACCGGCACTGATGTGGTGTCATCAGTATCGGTTCTTGCCCGTAGAGGGTGTGGGCTGGGTGGGTGGGCACAAAAACCCCTATCAGTGCCGGGTTTTCCTCAACCAGCACTAATAGGGGCGGTACTGATAGGTTGTTTTGTAGTAGTGTGTTATACTTACCTGCAAAGTGCCAAAGCTAAAAGCCTTATGGTTTTAATGTGGTAAAAAGATAAAATAGGCATGGTGACACTTTTTTTGCAGTCAATTATCGTTTAGAGGTTTTGCACTTATCATTTTATGTGATTGATTTGGGGATTAAATTTGGCCAAAATCCCTGGTTGTAGGATACATCTTAGTACACATTATGGCCAAAGGGCACTGCAAGAAAAATTAAGGTTTTGTTTGGTGAAGGTGAGAAGTAGGCAATCTATTTTAACTACTTTCTAGATTTGTTATGATTTGAGAAATTTTGTTGAGGTAATTGTTGAAGTGATAAAATCAAGCAAAATTTATAGTAGACAAAATGTGTTGTGTAGTATTTATGAGAATTTTTCCATGGTTTTATGTTGAACCAATTATTTTTAGAAATTCTCTAGCCTATTCAAATGCATACGAACCCTATTATGAAAATGCATTTTAAGAGCCAAAAAAATAAAAAGAAAGCATGAACATGGAATCATGACGACTTATTTATTTCCACATTTCATTTCATGACTTTTATTTATACACTTCCGGTGTTTTTGCTTCTCCTATTTTCGTAGGCCAATTATTAAATTCTCTTTTCACCAAATTCCTATTACGAGGTGGTTGTCTTTGCAAGAAATCCTAAGGCATTTTAACTCAATCTACAATGCTAGTGCATAATTGGATGAATTATTGCCATTTTCATTTGACCCAAAAGATTTTTGAGATTTATACCCTGGGATCCTGAGCCGTGTTTTTTATTATTTTACATTTTCATATTTTGACCCCGGATTAGTTTTTAGCTTGGAAATTTAATTATGAAAAATTTTAACGTACCCTGTTTGAGTTAGCGCTAGTTAATTTACCTTTTGTTTTGATTTTAGGCAGAAAAACCATAAGATTTTACTTTCAAACGCTTTTTACTAATTTGTTATAGTCGATATTACAGATCTACCCCCTTAAAAGGAATCTTATCCCCAAGATTCCGGTTCGGTTGGGTGGAAAAGGATGAGGTTGAATAGATTTTGGTTTATTATGTTTTCTCAGAAATTGATTGATGGAAAGCTGCCTAAGGTCCCATGTTTACAATTTTTCCTAATAGCAACATAATGTCACTTAAAATAGTAGGGGAAGCAATCAATTTGTTATCAAGTTGAAAAAGATGTATATTCTTTTAACTGTAAATTGGCAACCTGAAAAGGGACTAACTAAGTTGAAGATTTCTACATACATTAATTTCCAGCTAAGTGGTTTTATCTTACCGGTTCATGGAAATTCCCAAATATTTTGTGCTTTATGATTATTCATTCATATCTGCTATCCATTGTTTTCTATAGGGATTTATTAAGTTTTTATTGCATTTCAAACAAATTATGTTCAATATTTCTTATAAAATTAGCTCTTAATAAGCCATTGTGGTTCCAAACTCTATTTGACTGTTTTTATATTTATCTTAAAAATAAAGTGAGTTAAGTCTTGATCAGTTACCTGCTGGGATTTCAAATTCTAAACATGATGTAAATTCATCAACTAAAAGTAGGCCCTACATAACATTAAGTTCTATTAACCAACTTGAATTAGTTTGTCTCTTGGATGTATAGTCTGTTTTCACTAGGGCCTTGTCAATTTCCAAGGATTTTAGGTGTGGTATAGGTTGCTACAAGGCCCCAAGACTACCTTGCTATAGCTGACCTCTACTTCAGTTACTTGAGTCTATTTGGTTCTTACTTAGGACATCAAACAACAAATTTCAGATTTCTAGATAAACGAGTATATAACTATTATTACATTCATCCAACGAGTCCATACATAAAAGGGTTATATGTTGAATATACCATCTGAGAGTAATTAAAATTTAATAAAAATTCCACAATAAATACCTAAATCACTAAGAAAATTAAAGTTAAAAAATATCAATTGTGTCTATGTTGAATATACCATCTGAGAGGAATTAAAATTTAATAAAAATATATTTATTCGATTGCCGTGGGAATTTCAAATATCTTGATGTTATGATTTGAAAGATAAACTAAAAATACTATAAAACCAATATGGAAGATGATTTTTTTTAATAAAATAGAATTATATACATGTTATCTAATTAAACTCATACGATCTGCATATCTGCAATAGCTTAGAATGCACGCATGATGATAATTTAGAGTTAGTACGAGCATGACATTGTTGAACAATATTGCGGTGCATGGATGGTGGACTGCGATCCATGATCGCAACTATAAAGAGAGCTCAAAAAGGAGGCACCAAGTTTGTCTTGAAGGTCTAAAAATTCTCATATTGATGAAATAAAAAGAGAGATATTTTTGGTTGATACCATATACCACTTTAATTTAAAATAATAAATGGTAAAAAATAGCAGAAAAGGTCCATGTCAAATACTACCTATGTCAAAAAGAGTTAATTTGTAACAATTCCAATACAAATTAGTAGTTAGAGAAAAAAGATTAAAGTGCCAGTAATCAATAGGAATTTATATTGCCAGGTGAGCAAGTACATATGATTAAAGGGACAAGATACATTTAATACTTTATCTTGAGGTAAAGTGCTATTAATCAACTCGATCTTTGTAGGACAAATTTTGAACACTAGAAATTAACTCCTTTTGAGATGGTGGGAATACCATATAAAAAATAGAAATATGAAAAGTTAACGATGAACACAAATAATTGAAATTTTAATAAAAACCATAATTATCTATCTTATTTGTATGCAAACAAACTATATAGCTATATCACCTTCTTGCCACTTTGTTAAAGGACAAGCCGATACACTAAAACTACTAAGGGACGAAAAATTCTAGCCGATAACATAGATATCAAGAGATTAGTGAGAGAAGAGTAGGGGAAGGAGAGAGATGGAGAGAAATAGGGGCCATAGTTATTGGAGACGGAGGAATACAAACTGCTAGAAACTAACAGTCATATATATATATATATATATATATATATATATATATATATATATATATATATATATATATATATATATATAATTTACTTGGTGCACCATGGTGCCCGAGCCTTAAGATTTAAATTGGGTATATACCTAATTTAAATGTGTACAAAAATTTTTAAAACTTTTTGTGTATGAATATTAACTTGTTTACTAGCTAGTTCAAACAAGTTTGAACTGAATTTGAACTTATGCATGTCTTTTTTGCTTAAATTTTAAACATATAATTATCTAGGTATATGATATGAGATGGTAAAATAACTTTAAATTTGAGATATTTTATTGTAAGGTATGGACATTAATCAAACTGTTACACCTAGCTATATTTAAACAAAATTCGTGTATTTCAAATCTGAGGCCCGGGCACCATGAGGCACCAAACGGGTGTTATATATATATATATATATATATATATATATATATATATATATATATATATATATATATATATATATATATATATATATATATACACACACACACACACACCATGAGCTCATTATAATAGATTTGATCTTGATTCAAGTGGTTGAGAAGCATGTTTACGAGATGTTAGGTTCTGAAGTTTTTCACTTTATGATCTAAAATCAACAAATTTTCCTTATATCCCTTAAAAATTTCGCGAGCTCCTGAAGGAAAAAGTAATGGGATGTCATATCAGTAAATAAATTATCTAATATTCTCTATAACACGAGGACTTTGTTTGCAAACAAACGGACCAGATATTAGCTCTTAATCACTCTTGAATAGAGACTAAATTATAGGAAGTAAACATTAAATAAGTAAGACTGAGTAAGCTGCAGACTTGCTATTATTGGCTAAATAAGAGAAATTCTAGTAGTGTGTGATTGTGTGAATAGATAGAAATACACACTATCAACTATAAATATGTTAATATTTATTATAATTTTAAGTAATATTATTTAGTACTAAAACTTTTAAAATAGATCTAGCTGTGAAAATACATGGGCCACCTAGCTAGTTATATTATAAAGATAGTTTTGAATGAGTTACCACTTTTACTCTAGAAGCTACAAATTACCATGTTAATCAGAAAAAGAAAGATTTTAATCACCGGATAAATCTAGATTCTAACGGTTGAGATCTAATCCGTATTTGTAGAGCGGAATTTAAATAACAAACTTAACGGAGAACGGAAGTACGGAACCAAGTAGAACTAAGACAATAAACAATACAGTAAAAAGAGTCGTCCCATTAGCTGCCCGGCCGGGTCGGTGACGGTAAGCAGGCGTGGTGCAGGTGGACTCCATGCAGGTCTTTCCCTTTCTCTTATTGTTCCCTTAATTAATTGCTACTACTAGCTTTGACCAGCCAAACTGATTAGAAAAAAAAACGGAGGATGTCTTTTCAACTAATAGCAAGCACGATGATTTTTAGAGAAAAAATTATATTTTACTCATTCGAATAATTTGACTAGATAACTTAACCTGTAAACTATTTTTAGCTTATTTTATCCCTCTAAACTATTAACTATTAAGAATGGTCTTTTTAGAGCCATAGATAATACCATTATCAAAGTTCTAAATATTTTAAAACTTTTTCATGATTCTTTGCTTGAACTTTAAAATCTAAAAAATTCTAAAAAATATTGAGAGGTCAGTTATAATGCATATATCAACTCTACAAAATTTTAATGCAAAATACATCCTATAGAGAAAAAAAGAGAAATATCACTATGATATAAAGTAAACTGTTTTTTATTAATTTAGGGTGTAAAATGAGTGAAGAAATAGTTTAGAGGTTAAGTACTTCGGTGAAATAGTTTGAGATAGTAAAATAGATTTTTTTTTCTTTTTACAAAACGTTCTATATAGAAATTTCTTTTGAGTACGAGATTAAGTCCAAAAATAGTTTAGGAGGCTAAGTTGTGGGCACCCAATTATTCTGTACTATAAGAGGTAATTAGTACGACAACGCGAAATATCTAGTTAGATGGGATCTCAAAAGAAAGCCAAATAAAACAATAACCATCCAACCTTATCACAGCCTTATCATACAAATCACCAAATATAATATAAAACAACCAAACACCAGGCTAAGAACACAAGAGATATTTAGAAGAATAGTTACACCAATCCACACGACGAGATGCCCGTCAAACCACACGAAGGTGGCGACCAAACACGATACATATCTCTCAGGACATGGTCTACGATTGAACTACTTTCCATGTATCTCAACTGTTCTAAGCCTATACTCATGCAGACTAGACCCAGAAAAATTGCTAGTCCACACTTTCATCTCTAGCAATGGTATACAAACATAGGGTATACAATTATAAGTGAAATAAACTTAGATATAACTAAGATTACATAGGCCAAAAGGCCAAATAATATGATTCAGCGGAAACTTGTCTGCCCATACCACAGGCAATCCGACTAAGGGTACACCCCTTAAAGAATCAATCCTGAAGAAGCAACGAAATCCCGTAGCACTCAACCTACAACCAAGTAATCAACAGAAGTACAAGCAAGAGTCAGTACATTACCGAAATAATGTACTGGCATTGTCAATCCTACCATACATGCAGGTTCTAAATCAAGGAAAAGTTATTTGTGGGTTCAGTTTTACATAAAGCTAATTTTAGTTCACAATCATTTTGCAACGGTAATTTAGAAAGCACTTAAACAAGTATAATAAGTAGTGAAGTGATCAACATAATATCAACATAATAATTTTTCTGCTTATGCCTTCCTCGGCAACAAGTCATCGTAAATATTATCATAAGCATAATAATTCTCAAAAGTCACCAATCCTCATCCCAGTTTTATAAACACATTTAAAAACATAAATCTATACTCAATGAACACAACCATGCTGCTCATGACCGTGAGCACAGCTAACCGATTAGTTTTAACTCTGCAGAGTTCGTACATCGTTACCCACATGATGTGATAGAAGCCCAACGGCTACACTCTAGTTTGTCCGGTACCCGTCGGTACCACCACACTCTTCACGTTAAATGCGGTCTAGAGGTCACAACACAGCTTTTACATTACCTAACATTTAGCCTTGCATCAGCACGAAGTGTGTTACTCCACATCAGGGTGCAAACCCGATGCCGTGGGTGGCGGGCCCACGCCTTAAACCCAGCGCCATGGGAATCTGCCTACCCGGCTCCCCACGAGGCACACAACATTGTATTGGACACGCTTAGATGTCTATGCCATGAGGTGATCACAGTTCCTCATGGTTCACATAGGTAGCTCCTCTGAACAGTTCTACAGTACATTCGTAGGCACTGCCCTTACTACTCTGCCTACCAAAATGCAAAGCTAAACATTAAGTAACTTAATCCGCTATGGCTATCCCATAACTAGCACATGTAGTTGTACGGTTTAACATGAGAATATGACACTGAGTTCGATCCTTAAGCAACCCGGGCAAACACTCCCCCTATCGATGTGCAACTACTCCATATGCACACCACTTGCCGCCCAAGTCTAAATCAGGTTTTTCATCGTTTTAGTTCACAAATAATCAGAGGCCTCACCTCTGTCCAGAAGTCATAAAATTTCCATTTTCAAATGTATATAGTGATCACTGTAATATTTAGCACGTTACTAAGCATGGCTAAGCATAAGCAAGTGTATTGACTTGATACAGACCCCATGAGTACAAACCAAGTACTTTAATCAAGCCTAAGGTTACAAACAGCAAGGAACACAATGTTCTAAGGTGGATCATGCAACTAATAGGTTATAACTACCATTTACCACAATTCAAATACCGTTATTCACAAATACGCATGTAATTTTGCAAACAACACATTTCATTCCCCAAAACATAGGATTCAATTTGTTCAAGGAGGAGGGGAGAAAACTTGCCTTACTCTCCAGTACTCGGGCTCCAACTATTTCACTCCTTCACCGATATCGAATTCGTTCTCTAGAAAGAAAATAACGTACGATCGAATAAATAGCAAATAATGCAAAAAATATGAAATGCTCTAATATGCATGATATTCATGCCTTAGGTTGCTACTGGTCTAAAGTGAATTTAGGTGAAGAAATTTCTATTTTATCACGTTCTGTTTGAGAGTTATGAATCTTACGAGTTCTATACGAAAATACGTTAGAATACGGTATAAGGTTAAATTGAAGTTATCTTAATATGTGTAAAATTTACACAGTGGCTAGGTACTAGTTTTAGATGAATTGTGGTGAAGAAGTTTCCATTTTATTGACTTCTTTTTAAGAGATATTAATTTTCCCAAGTTCTAGGTGAGTATACGTATTTATACATGTATTTTAGTATGCACGGGTTTTAGGGCAAGGTATTTATGAAATTTAACCTTTTGATATTTGAGAATGTGGTGTAGACTTATTGTCATTTGGGTGTATTTTACTTAGAGTAAAAATGAAGTTTGTATGATTTTTATAAATTATTTTACCTTCTAGACCTTATATAAAACATTTATCCCCTGTATAAAATATAAAGAGGGTTCTCATACTAGTTTTAGCAAATCCTCAGTTTTCAGAAGTGGAGAGAAAAATATTTTGGAAGTTAACAAAGTTGATTTCACATTATTTGGAGCTTATATGAATTTCTTACACATTTTAGAAGTTAATACATGTTCTGTATACTAATTTATATATTTACCTATTATAAGTTTCGTATGAGTGTCTTTTATGTAAATGAATTTTAGTTTTAGTTCACTTCAGAAAATACTAACATTTTATGAATTTACTAAACCTTAATTTAAGGTAAAGATGAAATAACTAAATTTGCATATGAGTTATGTATTATATTCTTTATATTATTTTTGAGACATTTTAGGTACTGGTTCTTCCAGATTTCAAGCAACAGAAATAAAGTTCATAATTTTGTGATTCCAAAAAATTTTGTTTCATAATTTTTGGAGTTAAAATGAATTTCTTATATATGTTTGAAGTTATAGCTACTTTTCAGTTAAAGAATATTCCCAGAAATTGTTTTCCCTTTTCTTTTCTTTTTCTTTATCTCTCTCCCTGGCTGGGTCCACCTGGCAGCGGCCCAGGAGCAGGGGAGGTCGAGGTGGCCATGGCCGGCGGCGCTGTCTGGCCTCGCCGGCGACGAACGACGGCGCGGATGGGAAGGCGGCCAAAAGAGAAAGGATAGAGGAGTCGACGGCGAAGCTAAGGGTGGTCTTCTCGTCGTCGGCGGTGGCCGGAATCAACGGCGAAAGCGGCGCAGGCGGCGGAGTACTTCGGGCGTAGTGGCGATGTTTGGTCTCGAGCTCGATTCGATAGACTGTATGCATGCATGTGCATCTAAGAGCTTGTAGAGCCCTCACCGAGCTGTTTCCCGTGGCAGAGAGGCTCTGGTGAAGCAACGGTGACGGAGGAATGGCGCGGCGGCGACGAAAGCTTCGGGTTCCACGGGGAGAGCTCAATCTAGCCGATAATCCCAAGATTTGAGGCAGGAACAGGGTTAGATACCTCTTAAGGATGGTATACGCGCGAGGAATTGGACCACAACTCACCAGAGACAGGCAATTGCGCGGCGGCGGCTTGCGGCCGGACTTGGGGACGACGACGCCGATCTCCTCGTTGGCTCTACCTCCGGTCAAGGTTCTTGGGGCATTCTGCAGCTAGTGGAGACAAGGGCTCGGCGGCGAGGTGGCTCGGGCTGGGATCGCCGGAACAGCGAAGACATCGCGGCGGTGCTCTCTGGACCAAAAGTGAGGGCGGCGACGACTTCAGCCGGCGGTCCCTAGGGTAAAGTGATACAAAAATGGATTGTTTAGGGGATGGTGATCACGTTCCGATGGTTAGGGAAGGACAGATCTCACCGGAGTTGAATCGAGTTGGATCGAACAGCTGCCGGTGGTCGGAGAAGACGGTTCTGTTGCCGGCTATTCCGAGGTGGTTTGTTTGGGTTTCTCTGGGGAACGCGATGTGGTCGAGGAGGAGATGTCCATGGCGGATTTTCACTGCAAATGGGGAAGCTTGACGTGGAGCAGGTCGGCCGTGGTGTCCCTGGGCGGTGCCGACGCGTGGAGGGGTGGTGTGGCGTGTTCCTGGCGTGGAGAGTGAGCTTAGGCGGTCCTCTGACTGTCAGGTGGGCCCAGATGTCTAGTGGGTCCTACTTGGAAGTGAAGAATGAGAGAGGAGTCATGTAGAAGCTAAGTCTTGCTAGCTGGCAAGCATGCAGTCTTTACTTAGGTGTTTTACTAAGTTACCAAGGGTATAAATCTGGGAAAAATTACTGTGGGCAGTAGGTGGTATTGGCTAGCTCTGTGCCAAAATTCAGAGTTGTGGGACTTGTGGATTTCTCTGGAGAAAATGGCAAAGTTCGGCCAAAAAGCAGTTTCTGCTGTGCACTAGTCTGAGTCAGTGAGCTTTGTCCTATTATTTTATGTTCAAGTTTTGTGAAGATTGTACTGAAATTTTTCCTGAAATTATTTAACAATCTAATCCAGGTTCTGGTAAATTTTGGTGAGAATGTGATTGATGGATTAATTCTGGCAGAAGTGTCAAGTATGCTGTCTGCAGGTGAAAGTTTTTCTGTATTGCTGAATTAAGAGTACTTATTTGAGACACTTATTGAATTGATGAAATTTGGTAAAAATTAATGGAGATAGAGAAGAATGTGATTAACTTTCTGACCAAATTTTGTTGCTAGAAGTGATCTGGTTTATTTTTGGTGAATTTGCAAAGTAAGGTTGTTGATCCAGTTTTTCTGCAGTTTCATTTATTTCTCCAGTGCCTTGATCTTATCATTTTATGTCTTTTATTTGGGAGATAAATCAAACCAAAATTCCTGGTGGTAGGATTCTTGTTGACACACCTTTTGGTATAATTTCACTGCCTACTTAATCTTCATTTTTATTTGGTGAATTTTAGAATTATACCTATTCATCTTTAGCTAGCTTCCTAGTTTTGCTGATTTGAGGGATTTGATTGGAGTATTTATTGAAGTGATAAAATCATGTAAAATTTACAGTGGATTAATTATGTGGGATAGTGTTTACAGGAATTTTTCTATGATTTTAAGTTAGACCTATTCTCCTTAGAAATTATTTAGGCTATACAAATGTATATGCATCCTATTATGAAAGTGCAATATAAGATCCAAAAACAATTCAGAAAAAAGTATGCACATGAAATGGTAATAATTTATTTATCTCCATATTCTATGTCAAACTTTTATCTATATATAGTTAGTCATATTACATTTTCTGTTTCTTGTGAGTTAACTCCTAAAATCTTTATGCATTCCTAAGGTATTTTAACTTGGTCAAAACCTCTTATCGTTGCTCCCAAGTTTGGAAATTATAGGATTTTACTTCCGAGGTCTTTTTGTTATTTTGTTTTGGTTAGAATTTCGAAAGTCGAAATTCTGGTCTGTTACATAAGTGCTCCAGTGAAATAGTTTAAGGGAGTAAAATAGACTTTTTTTTTTTACAAAACGTTCTATATAGAAATTTCCTCGAATACGAGACTAATTAAAATTTAGGGAAAAAATCAGTATTCGATTCTAATACCAAATTCCACGATGAAACCTATTAAATTATTAATAATTTGGAAGAAACTTTACATTGCAAAATTCGTCTTAAGAGTCCATGCCAAATACCAATACCGTCCAATAAAAGGTTATTATGTGAGGTAATAATAGGAATCTACTGCTACTGCCTGCAAGGTATTGCCTTGACCAATTCTGATTGAGATTAAAATGTATAAACCACCAGCACGTATGCTTCGATCCAACATACAAGATTGCAAAGCCATCAGACATCAGCCTATCAAGCATGGCTAGACTAGATGTAAGGTCTCGCTGCTCGCGCCGAAACCAAATCATGGGGCCAACATGACCTACGTGACCTATGGGACAAAAGTCACGAACCAAATCGTGGCCAAAACACGTATAAGATGATAAATCAGGTAAGGAACATGCTCATGCAACACACAACAATATTAATTTGCCAATGAGAGCATGAATCAATAGATGAGAGACAGGCGGTGTTTGGCGGAATTTATGAAAACTTAAAAAACAGAACTCCAACAATAATAATGTTCGATTTTTGCGAATAGGTGAGCAGAGGCATGGAACCCCGCTGGCAAGAACAGATATTCTAAAATTTAGGAGATAAAATGTGGAGTCACTTGGAGCATAATTTTATTACAATTACTAAACTTTAACTTTTAGAGTGTGGGTAAGGGTCCTGCAAAGATGCTCGTAATAAATAAACAGAACTCACATCTAAGGCTTATAAACCGCACGGAAAATGAGAAATATCATTAGCGCGTGATTAATTAAGTATTAACTATTACAAACTTAAAAAATGGATCTATTTGATTTTTTAAGATACTTTCATATAGAAAGTTTTTGCAAAAAACGCACTGTTTTATGTTTTGAGAAGCGTGCTAACGGAAACCGAGGTAAAAGCCACAAGCAATAAGCTGAATCAAACGCCTACTTAGTTTGAATGTGTAGAAAGAGGAAGAAGAAGATTACGCGAAACGAGATGAGTTATTAGTACTTGATTAATTGAGTATTAGCTATTATAAACTTGAAAAATGGATTTATATGATTTTTTAAAGCAGAAAATTTTTTAAAAAACGCATCGTTTAGCAATTAAAAAAACGTATTAAAAAACGAGGGGGTTTTCACCGCAAATTCGAATGCTACCTAAGTTCATATAGGATATATAAAAATCAAAACGAACGAAAAGATACCATACTTGTTACTAAAACTGTCATTTCAATATTGGGCAAACTTAGGTGATTAACGGATAAAAAAATCAAATAATTAATAAATACAAAAATTGTTATTCTATCCGTAGGTGAACATGGAAAGCAGCGAGGATGACATAGAAATGATAATATAGATCTGAGTGGTTTTAGTCATGCAAATGTATGGACCACCCTGCTAGCTTTATGAATAATAATATAGTCAAATGTTAAAAAAATGATAGTCAAATCACATGATTATGCCTGAGATAAACAGAGAGTTGCATCAACATCATCCTGGACGCGGGGACACGAACACGAGGTGCTGAGCTTTGCCTATTGGCTTGGCTTCCTTCCTTAAAAGCACCCTTAAAGAAAGCGAGAAAGGGCAAAAGAGAAAAAAGGAAGGAAATACTAACAAAACGAGAAGGCAATAAAAAATCCCAAAAGCCATCACCTCCACCTGTCCGAGCAGATCGACGCGACGACGTCCCCTCCCCCTCTCCGGCGAAATGGCGTGTCGTCTCGCCGCCCGCCTCTATGGGGGATCTAATGCGATGGGGCCCGACCGACTCGATTGCCGCCTCGTTCTGACTTCTGAGTCTCATTGTTGGGTTGCTTTCGGGGCCGAATTTTGTTGTTCTGGTGGCGGTTTGGTGCCTCCATGTGCCCTTGTTCATTTTTGTTCCGTGTCAGCAGATCGTTGTCTGTAGTAAGAATGCGATTTTTTTTTCTGTCGGTTGTTGTTGATCAGGGCGGTAGAGGGATGTTTAAACTATGGCATTGGAGGAGATCGCAAAGTTTTTTGTTTGCTCATGCAATTTGGCCTGATTTTGCCGTTGCCATGCTATAGAAAAAAAAATGGCTGCTGAGTGCTGATAGCTTTTGTTAGAAGTCATTCAGAATTTACACGCGCATAGGTAGTGAACTAGTTTAGCATGTTCGGGTGATATGCTGGCCAGTTTAGTTTGGTTTATATTACCTGTTGATGATTGCCTAAACTGCATGATCGTTGGCATATATAGCGGGGAGAATTAGGGTGAACTAGACATTTTGTGAAACTGAATCAGAATGTGCTTCTAGTAAGTATTCACACGAGTTCAATGTTCCTAGCATGTGAGGAGGGACAATGGAAACGAGTCCTGGTTGGTAGTGGGTGTGTTGAATATTTAATGATCAATTTGTCATATGGTTTCAGCTATAGTACCACGACATATGTTGCTCTTGTTCTGCGCATGCACCCATTTTCCAGAAAATTGAGTTTTCCAGTTACATGTAGTATAGCATGCTACCTATATTATTCTCCAAAGGGGAAAATTTCGGTTCTGTCACTGAGTTCCCTCACTGACATGCAAGCCCCACCTGGCAGTGAGATATTCATTGTACAGAAACAAGGAGAGGGGATTGAAGGCACTGCATACAAGTTATTTGTTTATCCCTTACCCATTGTTCCCACAGCATAAACAATTCTGTTTCTTCATGTACTAATGCTTATGTTTGGTCTGTCTTCCTAATGGTTATAGTTCACTTGCAGACGTTGTGCTTCTTACGGAGTTATAGACATGTCAGGCATTTCAGCACTCAGCTACTCGAAGGTCAGCAGCTCAACATTTGTTAGTTTGGACGCCTGGGCATCTCTTAGTTTAGTTCAACCTTTATTTCAGGTGTTCCCAGATGCTCACAGCCAACTCGGTAAGGACTAGAGTAAACAAACTTCATTCTCGTTTTGTGCCTGTGCTGTATAAGTTGATCATTGGGCACAGCCTTGTTCTCTTTGGTTTGGACTTAGTCGTTACACTTTACTAAAACCCATCTTTCTTCTCAACTAAAATGCAGTATCTTTTTTTTCTTTTTTCTTTTTGTAGCGGACGTTATTTCCTTTCAAGTGCTTCTCCTTATCAACTTTGGAGTAGATCATTTGCTTCAGATAATGGTAAGGCTCAGAAACCCTATAGACGATACGATATTTACAAACTTCTGCCTGATAAATGCTTAATAAAAATTTATTTTCTTCCATTAAGGTGACTTGGTTGAAGCTGTCGTTCCCTTCATGGGTGAATCGATAACTGATGGAACCCTTGCCAGCTTCTTAAAGAGTACGAAGCTCTCTCTCCCTATCTATCTATATATCTACAATTTGAGTGGTCAAACTTCTTGTATTCACATGCTATATGATGCAGAACCCGGTGATAGAGTTGAAGCTGATGAACCCATAGCTCAGATTGAAACTGATAAGGTGCTTTTGTGCACTGCCTGTTCTAGTTTCAGCTTCTGTTTTAGCTTGAGTTGCTGTCTTTTGGAAAATGGTTTTCACAAATTAAAAGAACTCCATCCCTTTTCTTTTCAGGTTACGATGGATGTTGCTAGTCCAGAAGCTGGGATAATTGAAAAGGTAAGAGCATTCCCTGATTTGCTATTTCCATATTTGCTAGATGTGAGTCTTTAGTAGAATGGCTACTTTTCTAACCACATCAATGCGATACAGTTCGTTGCCAGTGAAGGAGACATTGTTACTCCAGGTGTCAAAGTTGCTATCATATCTAAATCTGCTGCTCCAAACAAGACACATGCGCAACCATCTGAAGATACCTCCCAGAAGCAGAGTTCTGTGCCACCTCCTGCAGAGAAAAACAAGGTTGAGGATAAACCAACAAAAGCAGAATCCAGCATAACACACGCGCCAAAACTAACCTCCTCTTCAGAACCACAGCTCCCTCCTAAGGAAAGAGAGAGACGTGTAAGGCCATATCCATCCTTAGTTTCACATCATGATAATATATACTATGTGACTTTCTATTCTTTTTTTTTTATCAAAGTGCCTTCATATTAATCTTGAGGCTGCATACATTTTTTTACCGTGATATATGCAGGTGCCAATGCCAAGGCTTAGGAAGCGTATTGGAAATCGTTTGAAGGATTCTCAGAATACTTTTGCAATGCTAACTACATTTAACGAAGTTGACATGTAAGTTCATCATTAGTTGGTTTGCTTATTTTCTGGAACGTCTGCTTGGTTGATGTAATTTATAAGCTTTTTTGGCCCTGGCTCAATTTAAGTTACAGGGAATAGGTCCTTTGTCCCAACCTGCAATAATACTTCAAGTAGTTTTTAGTATTGCTTCTTGATCATGTCAGTGAGTTAACATGATTGTTTTGTAAACGAAACATCAGACTACTGTGTATAGTTTAGAAATAACATTAATGCATCTCATATATGTTGTGCGCCAATTCTACAAGTGAAAGGAAAATGATTATCAAGTTTGCGTCTTTATGGTTATTTTCTCCATATATTCTATCACCTTGTCAATATAACATTGATAAATTTTCTCTATGATCTACCTATTGTTGCTTTTATTTTTCTATATCTGTTTCAGCATTGTATGTATTGTGATGTAGGACTAATTTGATGAAGCTGCGTTCTGATTACAAAGATAAGTTTGTTGAGAAGCATGGTGTCAAATTGGGCCTGATGTCCTGCTTTGTCAAGGTAATGCAACGATTGCAATCTTATGTGCTACTTAAACCACTTTGTGGCAATTATCTGGGTTGTACTAAACCCACTTGCTTTTGCAGGCTGCTGTTTCTGCGCTTCAAAACCAACCAATTGTTAATGCTGTCATTGATGGTGATGACATCATCTACAGGGACTACATTGACATTAGTGTTGCTGTTGGAACTTCCAAGGTATCGACGCCTTTTTTTCTTTATGTTGACTGCCCTAACTATCATTTTGTGGTGTGCACCCTGCTGCAATGACGTGATGGATGCCATTTGTTTTAGGGTCTTGTGGTGCCTGTTATCCGTGAAACAGATAGAATGAACTTCGCTGACATAGAGAAGGGGATAAACAACCTTGCAAAGAAGGCAACTGAGGGGGCACTATCTATTGATGATATGGCAGGAGGGACCTTTACCATCTCAAATGGTGGTGTTTATGGAAGCCTTATCAGTACACCTATCATTAATCCCCCACAGGTGCTCACTTTTTTATGTATGCTTTGTAATTTTTTTTGTTAAATTCCCCACGAGAAGTCCTAACAAAAGTTTTATCTAATGCAGTCATCAATCCTTGGAATGCATTCCATTGTTCAGCGCCCTGTGGTTGTGAATGGCTGCATCCTTGCGAGGCCAATGATGTACCTTGCACTGACATATGACCATAGGCTAATTGATGGCAGGGAAGCTGTTTTGTTCTTGCGCCGCATCAAGGATATGCTCGAAGATCCTCAGAGGCTGCTCCTTGACTTATAGATCCCGGCGTCACTGATGGCCTACAATTTTTTACTCTTCATTTCAAAATAACTGTATGCAAAATTTTGGCTCGTGTCGTGATTGCTTATAAAAAAGAATATTTCGGTTGCCAGCCTCAGAATAGTACAAGAGGGCACAACAGAACACATTTCTTTCTTTCTTTCTTTGAGATATTACTTGTTGGGACGTGGTTCCCTGATTTTCTCATTTTACTAGAGAAAAATGATTACCATCTGAGCCAAACAGCCTAAGCTTTGGAGTCACAAATTATATGGCTTGCCACACTTTAGGCACAAAATTGTGACAGTGAAATAGGCAGGCAAACAAGCCTTTTATACTTGAAGTTTTTTAAACATGTATTGGCGAAATTGGTCTCCACAGAATGTTAACTTTTGATTCATCCAAAGTGCCTCTTTGGTCTGTACTCATGGTAGGCCAGGAAGTAAAAACATCAAGGTATTTTGTTCTTACATCACTAGTAAGAAAGGAGGCCTGTACAAGTTCAGATACAACAGCATCAGTTCTGTGCCTTCCTTTCGTGTTTCTTCAGAAACCTGAATGATGCATAGTGTCACAGTGCTCACTGCCGTTAGCATTTTATTCTGCGATTACGTTGCTGTCATTTTAGGAATCGAATATCAGACATGTCAACTATAGGAGCTTGAGCTTCTATGTTCGGTGCAGTTTATATGGGTTCAACCTGAATGATGCATAGCGTCAGTGCACAATGTTTAGAGATATATTAGAATATAATTGATTTGTATGGACTACTTTCTTATCTCTATCTATTATATTTCTATATATAACGACCCCGAGGCTCAATGCAATCGAAAAACCATTCGTAATATATCTTCTCTTCGTATACTATTTAACAACCATTCGTAATATATCTTCTCTTCGTATACTATTTAACATGAAATAATTTAACATGGTAACAGAGTGGGCTAGATACTCGCCACCGCTCACGCTTCCCCTCCGTCAACCCCTCCCTCCTGGGGCCGTCCACCCGTTTTGTTGTCGTTTTTTTTGTGTCTGCGCTCGGGATCGATCTCGATCTCTGGGTGGGCTTCGTTCTTCGTCGTTCATCGTCTATGTTCAAGTCGTCTTCGTCGATTCACATCAAGCAGCAGCAAGAATCATACCTCCACGACATCCGACCTAATCTGATCTGATTGTCAAGCCACGCTGCCTGGGGTCGATCTGATCTGGAGGATGCCGCCTTGAGCACGCCGTCGCGCCCATCGTCCTCAGCCCTGTCGTGGACCGTGCCGTCCGCCTCGCCGGCTTCCTCTACCCGTCGCAACCTCCCCCGCCGGCCGGCTCTGCCTCCCGCTGGTGTCTGTGGTCAAGGCCGGCAGCATCGCCCCGTGGACCTCCATCTCTACCATTGTCTCCTACTTCTCCTGGTTGCCGCCCCTGTGGTGCTCCATCGCCACTGCCGGAGATTGGTCACTGCCGTTGGGCCGCTGCCTCATGGATCTCCACCGTCGCCGGCGTCGTGGGCCCCTGCTTCCCCCGCTACCCTCTCTGCCGGGGGAGGGGGAGGGGGGCGTCTCCTCCAGCAACTGCGCCGCCAGCCAGTCGGCCTTTGGGCCACAGTGTCACCGCTCTCGTCGTCCTCACCGCCGTCCGCACATCGATATCCTCATCGCCCGTACTGGTCATCGTCAGCCATCGGGTTCTTCGCCAACTTCAAGCACCGTCGCCGCTCCAGGCCGGTGGTACAGCTGCCTTGCATTGGCTACCGATGTCGCTATTGCGGTAGTTGGTCCTGCTACTTTATCTTCATATTCGTCCAGCATGCCTCGTCGCTGACATCACCCTATCTTCCTCAACTACACTTTGCTCTTCTCCAACAACTGCGTGCTACTCCGGCAATTCTCCCTCTACGTCGTTCTCGCACCTCGACCGTGTCGGAGGCCTTCTCTACTAGTCTACTCCAACGATGGCGTAAGGTTCGTGATAGTCTTCTATCTCGTCCACACAGTATTGGCAATGCCACTGCACGTGTTCGTCCCGAATTGTCCCTGGGCCTGGCAAACTCAGCATGATATCTCGTCCTCAATGGTTCGACAGCGCCAACTTCAATCGTGAAATAGCATGGTCCAATGAAAAACACCATCTTCATTCGTATGTAGACAATTTTCATCCTCCACATAGCTCCTTTGAACCATCATGCTTGATATCTATATCCTCAAAACTAAGTTACTACCAATAATAGCTAGAAATAGAAGATTAAATAGATGGTTCAAGCATCAATATCGACACGCAAGCTGTTACAATAAAGACAACCAACGAGGCTAAAATAAGCATAACTCACAAGCCATGAAAGAATATTACATGAATCACATACATACAATAGGGCCATACTATTCACATCATGCTCTGTAAAAACAAGTTAGTCGTAGAATCACACTCTACCTAATATCATAAACCCAAACGAAATCTAAGGGGAACAATTTAGAGCATGGAAAATTTAACAAAAATACTTCAAGCGACATTTGAATTTTTCTAGGACGTATTTTATTATTTGAGTTTTTTAAGCTTTTAATAAATTTCTATTATTCTTTTTACAAAAGTGGGTTTTAATTTGGGATGAATTTATGAGCGTGTGTCAGAAAAGCTCCCGTTGGACATTGCGCCAACACCGCTTACCCTCTTTTCGCTCCTGGCAACGAGCGTTGAGGTCATTGTCGAGATCGCGGTGGATCCAATCTCGAGCGTCGCCATGAGAAGATGCTGCCGGTCACCGACTGGTGGCAGTCCGAGTGTTGTCGGTCCTGGAGTCGTACCAAACTATGACGTCCGCGACACCGTGCAGCCACTGGCCATGCCGATGTTCTGCCGTAGGCATACACCATCGTCGTTACAGGATCGCAGGTAAATATGTGAGGTTACGGGTAGGCTACGATAGTGCAAAAACAAAATTTTCTACCGCGTAAATTAGGAAACCATGCTAGTAAAAGATCATGGATTGTTACCACTCGACGCGCAGAGTAGCGGAAGCAGAGTCGAAGTAGCCCGATCCGACGAAGCACGCGCCAACGTAGAGAAAGTAGTCGATCTACGCAACCCGATCATCACCTCCTTGCACGAGCGTCTCTTCCTCATGTGATCGCCTTCTTACGTTCCACGCCGACCAACGCCGCAACGCAGCAGCATCTCTACCAGTATCCACACGTCCGGGGTTGGAACGCCATGCGCGGAAGTGCTAGAGCCAGCGCGGCTAGGGTTTGGCTTGTGGGGAGAGTGCGACTAGGGTTTTGTCACGGGGAGTCAATTTCCACCACGCCTCACCCCTGAATATATAGAGCATCTAATTAGGCCTCGCAGACCCATTAGGAATTCTATTCGGATCCATATCCGAACTGAGCCATGTTCGGATCTCTATTTAAACACTTTGTTCCAACCCGTTAAGTGTGCGACCCCATAGGGTCATGTGCACTCGGTTGTAACCCGAAAACAATTTTTCGGTCTACGTGTCAATAGCAGTCTCTAGCAAGGTATATTGACCCGCCAATTACACACAAAGATCATATCGGCTGAACTTGTAGTGTATATATGTACAAACCCCTTTGCCACACGATATCGATTAAGCTCAAGGCGAGATGTGTGCTATCTTTTCAATAGCTCAATCATTCACTCGACCATGTAATGGATTACTCAACTCGTGATTGACTCCTCAATCACTCGGCATGGTCATGCACTTTAGTAGTCCATTACATTTAGGGGCCTAGAGATATCTCTTCCATTAACTGGGAGGGGCAAATAACATCTTGATTATTCACATCCCTCTATATGTTTCATAGCAAACCCATAGACTATTTTTATAACTACCTAGTTACGGAGTAGCATTTAGCAACCTCAAAGTAAGTCACTACACATGTTAGAAAGCATGACAATCTCAGTTATAAGAGTTATACGTTAATACTACTTGAGACCAACTGATGGCATATCATATATAGCTCTTGCAATGTCTCAAGTTGAGTATATCTAACAACATATTCTCTAACATGTGTCTACATTATTGACTTGGTATCTTCATACCATGATCCACAAGACATGATCATCAATCAATACACGTGCTGATCTTAAAATCATACCCGTTCCATATGTGATATATAATTAGGGATCATTTAGAAATAGTAATATATCACATAAAGAGTCTCATGAATAAATCATATACTCATTGATCAATAATAAATTATCTATTTCAAAGAATATTTTATTTATAAATTTATAAACATAGTATGTAATATAATCATCTTTATGATTGTCTTTAGAGTACATCACTAACAAAATGGCCTAATATTTCTATTATTACGCCATTCCTCTTCTGTTCTTTTTTCAGGGTATGCTCACATGGAATAGATTGATCACGTCCAGTTAGTCCTAGGTATTCCTGACTCTCTACCAGTGTTCACCATACCATTTTAGGGGGGTTACCTGTCACACCCTGATATTAGCCACACTAAATAATACTTGAGAAAAATACCCAAGAAAATAAATTTAAAAAGGCCAGAGGAATTAACTAAAGGTGTAAAATACAAAATAATAAATTATTGTGGCCAAAAATATTTTTCTTATGTTCCCTGTGCCAAAATACATTAACTGGATTTTTAGTGGAATTTTCAGAGCACAGGAGCTATTTTTAATAAATCAAAAACGTTCACTGGAATTAAAATTGCCCTGGAAAATCTTTTCTCTTTTTCCTTTCTCTGTTTCTTCTCCTAGGCCGCTGGCCCGCTCCTGTGCCGACCTCCCCACGCTCCGCAGGCCTGCTCCTCCCTGGCCTCTTCCTCCCCGGCGCTAGGCCGGCCCATCCCGCGCGTGCGCCTGCCTCTCCCGCTCTCTCTCTCTCTGCGCTCAGGGCCCACTCGTCAGGCCACGTCGCCCGTGCTCCTCCTTGTTGATAGGCCAGGCCCGCCTGTCAGCATCGTCTCCCTCCTCCGTCCGAATCGGGCGGAGGGGAAAAATCCCTCCGCCGTCCAATCGGCGCCCACGCCCGCCTCCTCCCGTGCTCGCCTCTGGTTCAAACGGGTGTGGACCAAGTCTGCCCCACTCCCCCACGTTCCCCGGCGTTCTCACCCACTCTCTCTCGCGAATCACCTGCACGATCCCCATGCCGCCGCCCTCTCTCTCGTGCACGATTGGAGCCGTTCGGCCGCGATCCCACCCGGCCGAGTGCATAAAAGCGCTCTCCACCCTCTCCTCCACCTTTTCCCCAACACGCTGAGTCTCCCCGTGCCCTAGAACCCTGTCGCCACCGCGCACCTGAGCCTCCGCCGCTTTTCGCCGACTCTGGCCGTCGCTCGCCGCCGTTCCGGACACCGCCAAGCCACACCGCCACCGCCAGCACCTCCGCCGTGCCGCATCGCCTCTCGGCCGCCACTTCATGGAAGCCGAAGCTCACCGAAACACCCCGCCCTCGTGCACAGTGAGTTCCGGTCCTCCGTCTCCTCTCCGGTCAGCAATTTTCCGCCGTCCCGCATCTCCGTTCTCTGCCCTAACTCCTTTCACGTCCTCCTCATCTTCCAGGACACCTTGGCCACCACCCCTCGCTCGTTCCCCGCTGTCGGAGCTTCGTCGCCGACGTTGTCCCAAAGTAGTCGCCGCTTCTTTGTCGCCGTCGTTGTCCTCACGCCAACGCTCGCTGCCGCGAGGCGCTGGTGAGATTCCCCTCTGCCTCCCCGTTCCATTTCGTCCCTCCTCGTACCCGCCGCCGCGCCGTGTGGTCGCCTCCGGCGACCATGGGGTCATGTGCGCGCCGCCGCCGCTCGGGATGGCCGGCTTCGGCCACCGTTCCCCAGGGCTGTCCGATCTGCCCGGGGCAGATTGGGGCCGCCCGCGCGCTCGCCTGCGTGGTCGCTCGTGCTAGGGCCACGTGGTGCACTCGCCCTCAGCCGCGGTGGACCCAGTCCACCGTGCGCTAGCCTTTGTGCACCGCTGACTGGTGGGGCCCGCTGGTCAGCGCCGCTCTCTCTAGTGACGCCATAAATCGGATTAATGCGCATTAAATCACTTGTTAATTATTTTTGCACTGAAAATCATAGTAAAACTTCAATAAATCATAACTAATTCATACGAACTCCGATTAAGTCCATTCAAATTTCATTAAATCTAGAAAAATGCCAAGAATTCATTAAAAATACTTTCAATCCATGTTTGTTAGCCCCCATATACTGTTTTTAATTGTTTATTTATTGTTTATTGTAGAATCCGATGCCGGTAATTCTCTCGCGTATTTCGAGATCGTAGCAGAGTACCTTGAGCCGGAGCAAGGCAAGTCGCACTGTTACCTTGATCACTTTGTACCTATTTTTCGCTAAATTGTTTTGTTTACTCAAATAAACTACATTATTTCAATATTTCATGTGGATGGGAATTACCTAAACAATGTTAGGAATTAGCCTCAGTTTTGAAACCTAAATTCTTGTCACCTGGGTAATAATGTGATTAGATTACAATTCTTAGGTTGCTTAGTCATGCTTAGTAACATAGCTCACATGGGAATTAAATACTATTTCTTTTATATGACTCGACTATATGTCGTAAAAATGGAACTTTGGATAGGTTGTTGGTAAATTACTTAATTTGGACCTAAATGGTGGGCTGTGGGTGTATGGTTTTGATTGTCACACCCATGGCAATTAAGGACCAGTTCGCGGGAACCACTTGGGCAACTTCCCGTACTTGCCACAAGCCAGCGTGGGCAACGGCTGGGCTTGAAGCGTTTCTTCTCCCTCTCGTAGACACCGAAGAAGAGGGTGGGCGTGATGGAGTTGGGTCGGCCTGGGGTAGGGTTGATCGGCTGCCGAATTCACCGTGGCACAAGGGGTAACCTGGCCAATATGGCGTGCCCTGTCAGCAGGTGCAATCTCAGCGTGGTGTGGATGGTTAGGGAGGGGTTGCGTGAACAGTCCTGTCATAGCCTCTCACGGGAAATCGTGGTGATGTACTGGCACACGGGAACGTGTGTGGGGCTGTGTCTTGTGATTACAGTTGTACACCTCTGATCAGAGTAAAACTATTCGAATAGCTGCGCCCGCGGTCATGGGCACATTGGCCAAGACTCACCGTGATTAATCTCACCCTAGACAATGAATCTGGCTTTGCAAAATTGGTGTGGTGGAAGGTGTCGAGTCCGGTCAACGTGTTGAGTTGACCGGGGGTGACCGGTTAGCATGGTGTAACGCTAGTCGGTAGAGACTGGTGAGTGTGGTGTAACGCTCATCAGTGACACCTGGTGGACGTGGTGTAACGTTCATCAGTGTGGCCTGGTCAACGTGGTGTAGCGTTGATCAGGAAAAACTGGTCAGCGTGGTGTAACGTTATCCGGTGGAAACTGGTTAACGTGGTGTAGCGTTAATCAGTGAAGTCCGGTTATCGTGGTGTAACGGTAACCGGAGGAGTCTGGTGAACATGGTGTAGCATTCATCAGTGGAGACTGGTTGATGTGGTGTAGCGTCAATTAGTTGGGAATGGTTGGGCCTGATTAACGTGGTATAACGTTAATCAGTGGCGAATTAATATTGTTAATAAATCAACTTTTTACTGTTTGCGAACTGCTACCTGTTGCAACTGCTTTTACACAAAATGAACCCTAGCTCATCCTTGTACCCTGTGCATATGCATAATTGTGGGTGTGATTTGTTGAGTATTGTGAGTGGTACTCAGCCTTGCTCCCTTTTCCCCCCTCAGTGTTGGAGAACGCGTCTGAGAGGATCACCCGAAGGAATAGGCTGGCTCCGCCATCAAGATGCCTGTGGGATGGAAGCTGTTGCTAGGCCAGATGTTTATAGACGTTATTTTACCTTTTTCGCTGCATTATGTAATATAAGTTTTACTCTGTTTGTAAGACCCTCTGTATGGCAACTTGGTTCTGTGTACCCTAGCTTTCCTGGGTAGGGATTTAATACATATTAATGTTCAGAATTTCGGTGGCGAATTTCTGGGCGTGACATTATCGCCCCCCATGGTATGGCAGTTACCGTGATAACCGTCCAAAACCGCACGAATTTTATCTTCAAAAATTTGAATTCAAAATTTTCAAATTTCACGGTAAGCTGTGGTAACCGCGATATGTTGAAGCTAAAAAGAAAAATTACAGAAAAAATTGTAAAACCTAGTAAAAATTCTAAAAAATTGTAGAAAATTCGGGAAAAAACTATGGATATCTCTAAAAAAATAATATAATATTGTACAATTTTTTTGCATAACCCTTACTATCGTTTTTACACTTAAGTAAAATAAAAATTATATCCCAACCCATCTTTTATTTTTTAATTTCGATGGAGCTCCAAAATATGAAGTAAACTTCGTTATTTTCACAAACTTTCATCACCACAGTGATCTATAATTCAAGTACTACCTATTTAAATTTTTTTTGGATTTTTTATTTTTTTTAAAAAATTTTAATTTGGATAAAATTTATTTAAACCAAACCGCCGGTAACTGATACCGTATCCCGATGGTTTGGATGGTAACCACGCGTGGTTACCGGCGGTTTGGCCAACCCTGCTATGTACTCAAGAGAATGTTGAAACTTTTGTTCCATTTTAGCCTTTCACTATTGATAAATAAACGATCAACTTGATCTAATCTGTTGGCCTGATCAGATCTGATCGATCGGTTCTTTTTTTTGTACCTAGCATATCCTTTTACTGGTTCTCACTCATTTAGTTATTTTTTTAATTTATACAGTAAGAAGTGGCAGAGCGTGGAAGATTGGATAAAGCAAGGAGCAGAATAAGAGAATATTAGTTAACGGCGATGTGACATCAACTCAATTGCAGATTTCCAGTTCAATCTTTTCGCCTACGTAGCAGTGCAGTCGTCTTCTCGAATTTGTATTCTGTACTACACCGGCCGGGATGTATATAATTATGTAAATGCCAATTTTTGAATAAAGTTTGGTGTTCATTCCAACAATTGTCTTCAGATTTTGTTTATTGCAGTCCGCACTATACTCTCAAATACGAAAAATCAGTGCATGCCTGGGGCGCACAAATGGAATCAAACAGAAATTAATTAATGCACGGGAAACCTAAATTGCTTATTATTTCCAAAGATACATTAATGCAGTAATTTTAGCCGGCGTATTAGCACGGAGATCTAGCTAATTACAGCTGGAGGTTCCATCAAATCCACGAGAGCTAGCAGATTGGCTACCACCCTCGGGTTTCAGGTGGCCGGCGGTACCGTCGGAAATCGGAGTAGGTATGAATGGCCGACCATTAGTGACTGAGGGGAAGTCTCGGACGGTCAACTCTTGGCCACATATGTTTTTTACGGTTTTATTCAATGGCCTATGGTTTTTGTACGCTCGGAAAATATTAGGATTCTAACAGTGGACTGTCGCAGAATCTTGGTGCTGCTGGATGGCTGCTGCTGTAACTGTGGTTTTTATCTTGGTGACTGTTGGAATAGCTGTGTGATTTTCATCCAACAGTGGTTGTAGCACATCTAAGAGGGTTGGAGCAGCTACAATGTTCTGGTGTGACATGACGAAGACCAAGTGATCCCGTATCTTAGTTTGCAGAATATTTTCCTGAACTATGCGTCCTCGCTCGCGGAGAACGCACTTGCAGGCCTCTCTCTCTTCTTACAGGCGGTGTTTCTCCTCCTGCTGTTTTTGTTGTCTAGCCTCCGCCTCCCGCTCTCGCTGTCGACTAGCCTTTGCATCTGTGTCATCCGTCGGCTTTAGAACAGTAAACACTTCCCATGGTAGGGAAAGCTCCTGGTGCTGCTTTCCAATTGCAAATTCGAGTTGGAAAAGTGAAGAGACGAGTTGATGACACTGACCATCCTAGATCCGAACTCGATTGGATCAGGGACGTGTTTGAATCAAAAACCAAAGGATCGGGACACCGCTTGCTGGTAAGGTGTGGTGGAAACCAATAGTCGAAGTCGAAGATCCAGATCCTGCTGCACCGCTTGTTGGGAGATGACGGTTGTGTTCTTCAACCCGAACAAGAATCCGGGTGGGATGATGTCGTAGTTCCCTTCCAATCGATCCGTGACTGAGGCGGAGAGGGTAAGCTTGCCGAAGTCGTTGGCAATAAAGTCTAGGCTCCCAAAGCGAAGAACCTGGTCGGGGATGAAGGTGGTGCCGGCGACGCCGATGACTACATCCATCCAACTCGGCGACACGGGTCTCAACGCTTTTTGCCCCTACATGATGCGCCAACTATCGGTGTTTGTTATTGGCATGATGAGAACAGGGCTACGTGCTGGACCGAAAGCTAAATGGTAACACAAGACAAGGAGATTTAGATAGGTTTAGACCCCCGATGAGAGGTTATATCCTACTCCTGCTTGGCGGATTGTATTGCTCGTGTATTTGCTTATTGCTAGGGTTTCTTAGTTGCTCCAATCTAGGGACCCTTGCCCATCTTATATAGGTTGTACATAATAGGTAACCTAGCGAAGACAACTAGATTTCCCAATCTATTTACAGAAAGATATCCAGGATACCCGGATTGGATTCTATTCTATGCCTTGAACTGCACGTCTTGACAATAGCTGAGATCTTCTCGATCTTCAAAGAGTTGGTTCAGCCCACCTCGTTTCCATATAGTGGGATAAGCCTTCCATGGTGGTACCCGGGGCCCATATCCCTTATAATATCTATAGAAAAAAATATAAAATTACATAATTGTTTTACCATAACCTTTGCTATATTTTTTTACATTTAATCAAAGTAGGAATCATATCCTAACCCATCTTTTTTTTTTAATTTTTTGATCCAATTTTGGTAGAGCTCCAAAATATGAAGCAAACTTCGTCATTTTCACAAACTTTGTTTACCAGATAGCAATAGAAATTAGGTACTACTTGTAAAATTTTTTTTGAATTTTTCCATCATATTTTAAAATTTGAATTCAAACAAAATCCATTAAACCCTTCCAATGGTTAGCCCTACTGTGCCCCCGCGGTAAGCTCGCTTACCACAGTTACTATGCAATAATACCATAATTTTTATTATAAATATAGTTTTGTAGACAACAATACACATACATATTTAATTGTTGATCATTACTATTCAAATAGACAATTATTCTTTTGGAAATAAATATGTAAATATTGTAAATTGTGCACAATATTATCGAAGTACGTTGATGCAATTATGACTATAACCATCTTACTTGAGTAGAACGCAATCGAAGATTTTAAAATTTATTAGCGGTCAAAGTTGGAATATATCAACCAACTTGTGGAAACTACGAACTTTATCTGATTTTTTTTCCAAACATGGTCAAATATGTTAAATAAGATAAGAGACTACAACCATATTGTTACATGAATGAGAAATATAAAGCCTAACAAACAGAACAGAGAGGCTTCACATCTTAGATTGTCACAAGAGATATGAGTACAACCACAATGCTGACTAAGTCTAGCACGTACGTACAAAAGCAATTAAACGAGCATCAGCCAACATCTAATTCGCTCCTCTTGTAGGTGAACATCGAGGACCTCACAAATGAAATAGCCATCCATAAAGAGATAGAAAAATAAATACCAGGAACAGATGTAACTCTTTAGATGGAAGACAAACTGTAGGCTAATTAATCGATCTAAAACCCTAAGACTTTATTTGAGAAAAACTTTATAAACTCACTTGAC
Organism: Oryza meyeriana var. granulata; assembly: GCA_003991445.1. NCBI lineage: Eukaryota > Viridiplantae > Streptophyta > Magnoliopsida > Poales > Poaceae > Oryza > Oryza meyeriana. The sequence continues at coordinate 76,672 of RYFJ01000406.1, read as the reverse complement.
TAGGATGGGAGATGGATCCCCTTCCCCCCTTGCTGCCAGGGAGATGCCAGAGAGAGAAAAAAGGGGATTGGAGAGACGGCACGGAGGAGACCTTCGGGAGTCACTAGTCGCCTAGCGCCGCATGCATCTTGGGAAAGATATAGTCCACGATCTACCTAAAGTTAGCATGTCATCACAGTATAACACACTCGTATAATCTGTATAACCGCTCTAAAAACCTCTGTTATATATAAATATTATTATATCGCATACTTACCTTGGATATCTTACTACCCTAAATGGGAGTTGTCCCGCCTTCCATGTCATCCGTAGCACGCAACCATTGTCCTCTTGAAAAGAAAACAGAAAAAAAAAAGGAATGAGTAGCCTGTGTTTTTTTGCTCTATCCACACTTTTAGCCCATTTCAGTCACATGGGGCCATAGACCCATAAAAATAATTTCCATAAAATTTAAGGTCCGTTGCAATGTACGAGCATCTTATTAGTGAAATTATAACATGGCAGTTCTATAAGAACATTAAAACAGGTAGCATAAATAGCATGCATTTTTCATATCCCAAAAAAAACCCTGCCATCCAAACAACATATAGTTGCTTTCATGGTACAAATATACTGGAGTACTGAGCAAGCTTGGAGGAATCATTGAGGCATTGAACATTTGAACCAATGCCCAGCTTGCTAATTAAGCCTGCACAAAAGAAGAATGCAGTCCTTCCACGAGCGACAAGAGCCACTCCGGATAGCCAAGGAAGACATGCCTATCTATGTACTACACGCATGCATATCAACTCAGGATCGGCTTACAATTGACGACAGGCCTGATCAAGAGAATGAAAATGCACATGAGCATAAAACATGCAACATAGGCAAGTCATCCTTGGCTACCGAATCAGCTCTGGTCCTCATGCAAGGCCCCTCTTCTAAGTTTCGGAACCCTCTGAAATCTGAATCTTTCTTGCATGCATGCATTTCTCTGCTTCATTACGCATGTCTTCAGGTATTTATAGCACCAAAAAGCATATGTGCAGGGAATAATCTAAGGTTGGACCATGCAGTAGATGCATGTTTGTCCCAGATACCCATATACCTCCTCAACAACATCGTTGCTCTTTGACATCTATACATTTTGTAGTACCATCGGAATATATTCGGTTAGGTTAGGTTTTGACAGCCTATAATTAAGGTCTGTCAGCTTATTTTCGCCGGGCACATGGCCAATACTGTCCGTCTGTTTTGTGAGGTCTACAAGGCTACACGTCTCAAATAGGTTCAATTGTTAAGTTTGGTATGTCTCCAACTCAGTGGCGGAAGACGGAAAAAAAATAAGGTGTGGTGAAATCGATAACATAGATATCAAAGATTTCTCAATATATTGGTTTATACACATATAATATATCATGATCGTCATCTACTATATAAGTAAAAATATTTAGAATAAATAGAAAGATACAAGGAAAGTCAATAGACTAACCAAGTGACGATGAATATCAATCGCGGCAACAACCTACTCAAACTCGTCTGAGTCAAAAGTCATCTTCACTCTTCTTCATGTTCTTTAATCTCTACTTCAATCATCTGGTAAATTTGTAGCTCCACCATCAACAGCAAAAAGCAAAAAAGATTGGAGGTGCCACACCGCGATCAAAAGGTCCTCAAATCTGCAAAATTACCAAAAGTATATTAAACTATTAAAGCGGACATGCCAATTAATTTATAACAAATTAAATTTTTCATCTACAAAATTACAATATGTACCTCTCGATCCTTGAACCTAAATAATTTATGGCCACTGTGCTGTCATCATAAATTAATCAAACAAAACTAAGTCGGGACGGGAGGCACTTCTCTCTAGTTATATTTATATATATGTACTGTGAGTACACAAGCTCTGCTGTATATATATATATATATATATATATATATTATGATATATATATATAAATATATATATAGATATAATATATATAGTATCTATATATATATATGTCCTGATGGAGGCGCCGCCGAGGGGAATCCAGAAAAGGCGGCCGAATCGGGGTGGCGGCCGAGTCGGGAGGCGGCGCGCGAGCGCGCGACAGGCGGGCGCGGGCGGCGCGCGTGGCGACAGGCGGGCGCGGCGGCGCGGCGCGGCGACAGGTGGCACGGGCGGGGGCTGCACGGGCGGGGCGGCGACCAGCGGGCACGGGCGGCGGCGCGGCAGGCACGGGCAGCGCGGCTGCCTCCCGATCTGGTTTGTGCTTCTCTGCAGCTTCCCTTCCTTCCAACGCTATAGTATTGAACTTTGAGTTAGTGGACCGATTTTTTGGGTGGGGTACTTCTGGTTCTGGGCCAAATTCTAGGGTGGTCTAAGGCCCATCCGGACCATCCTCTAGAACCGCCACTGCCGACGATGAGTTCTTTCTAGCGAAACTTCATTTTCTTTGATGTGCACATGGTACAGAATGATTTGGGGGTAAATTTTTTTGGGAATTTAAGGTATGGCGAGCGCCATACCTTGCCATATTGAGAGCTCCGCCCCTGCTCCAACTCAAGAATTCTCATAAATATGGAGTTTGTAGAGACTAAAATAATGCCCTACTATTAGCCTTTAAGCTTATAAGCCGCTGCAAAAATTTAAACTTTAAAACTTAATTTTGGAGTTGATTTTTGGGTTCTTTCATCGTAGTTTATTTTCCAACATTTGCTTTTAAACCAAACTTCAACTATGTTTAGGTATAAAATATGAACAAGACATACCATTAAAACAACTCCGGTCTACTCCCAACTTCAACTCTAATGGCTCCTTTGAAATACAGGAATTAGTACAATTCTTACAAAAAATCTCCAAAATTCCTTGAATCCAAAGGGAGGCCTCAGAATTTTTGGAGCTAAAAGATACCCTGCTACGATTGATTGAAACTATGATAAATTGAACGGGGAATATAAATGATGCACCTTTGGCTATGTACATCCAAGTTGGATGTGGAGGCTGGAGTTTTAATCCATTATCTAAGAATATAATGATGCATCTAGAAATAAAATTCAATACAAAGTATGCCTAAACATAATAAGAACATGATATATTAATTTAAAGTATTTTTGTGATAAAATAACGTTGCAATTTTAGGTAGCCAACATATCAATGCTAAGGCCTTGTTTTAACTGTAGAAATTTCAAAGGAAACAACTCAGTATCCACAAGAATGGGGAATTATTTCCACATTTCCAAATGGGGCCTAACCCCTAAGGGTACTCACTACACTAGGAAAGATAGGTCCGAGGGCAACTATTTGTTAAAAACTTTTGGACACCTATGTTTGATCCTTTGAGAGCGTCCATCAGGCATCAGATAAGTCTATCTCTTAATGGACATGCGATTTTCTAAGAGAATCAACCTATATTGACTTTGAAAGGATCTTGATGTGGCCTAGAGGGGATGATATAGGCGTTCTCTAAAATTCATTTCACAGCCGATCAATATAGGTCGGAACTTCCGATCTGAACCCAGAAGTTCTAGGCATAAGCCGGATGTTCCGGTCAATAGAGAGAGGTAACCAGCCTCAAGTACCAAAACCATAAGAACTAAAAAGCGTGACAAATAGTAGAATACAAAGCCAGAAAATAGAGTCACCGGCTAGCTCAACCAAGCACACACATAGATCGATACAAGAAACACAAAATGGTAAAGAGGGAGAGAAGACAACCAATGTGTTTACCGAAGTTCGGATCCATGGGTCCTTCATCTCTATTAAGGGACTCCAAAAGGCTAGGTTTCTATCGACCCCTAATCATCACCAAGCGGCCATTATGGAGGCGTGGTAGAATTTCACAAACTTTCCAGAAAACTCACTTAGGGAGTTTAGATGTGCTTTTAGAACTTATTTTCGCTCAAACCGTGTTGTAGTGCAGTGTGGTGTGATCTCATAACCCTTGATCAACCAATCTCATCTGTCATTGAGTAAATTTCATGGAATTACATACAATGATACACATATTTTGGTTCATTGAACTGTGATGACGACATTCTTTGAAATAAATATTTTATTCCATAGTATGCTGATTATTCATTTGTGGCATCTTTTATTTCTCTAAAATGATTGTTGATTTGTGGGACATTACTTTGCACAGTTGCAGTTCTTAGACACTGTAATGTAAATATCATAAGTCTCTTACAAATTTACCATGTTAAGTAGTTAGAATTGTTAGATCGGAATAGAATGTTATTGAATCATTCATACTACAGTTGAAATAAATAGTACAAACGATCAACCTCTTTCTACACTCACAAGTAAATATATTAATTCCAACAGACACTACAACACATGATATTCTATGACGAATTTTCTATGACGAACATATAAAATATCATATATCAATGATGTTTTTTTTCTCAAAACATCATAAAACTTGGCCTCGGTCGATTTTTATGACGAATTTAAAAACATATAAAAAAAACGTCATGGCTAAACAAGACATCATAGAACGAGGCATCTTTCGCTATAAAAGTTTGGCTAACACATAGTGATGAAATTTTTTCCGTCATAAAACTAGAGTACAATCTTGATTTTATCACTGTTATTAAGTCATAAAGCAACTATATGGAAAGAACTGAATTATATTCTTGAGATGGGGGAAGTAATATGAAATAAAAATTTCAAAATCCAACCTTACCTACCATGATTGACACAGCTGACATTGTGCTTAAAACTATCTTCCGTAATTCTATCATGGCTGCTGACCATCCACCTGTTCGGCAAATTTTCATATCCATTGTCCCTTTTGACATTTTGCCTGCCTTTTGACATTCTTCCAACTGAAACATTGTTGCCTTTTGACCCTGTTTGTTTTCTATCCAGATAGGCGTCATAGATTATAATGGGTTTGAACAACTTTCCATCTGTGCCACTGTGTGCATGTGTGCCAATGGAATAATGGTCATGGTTTCATTAATCTGGCAATGTGTGATGCCCAAGTACATCAAAAGTTGCTGAATTGGGAATCTTAGCTCTTGTGATAAACTAGTTTAGTTTTGATTACTCCACTTGTCTTGATGCAAGCAAAAAGATGGATCTAACTTTGTTTCTGCAATATTTTGGATGCACTAGAAGATATTTCAGTTCAACTCGTGTTAATACAAAATGTGCTAGCTCCATCTGATCAGCATCTCGATCTCCAACAAGCTAGCTAGAAGATGCTTTGCCACTTCCCCTCTTGGCACCGTTTGGGAGGAAAAAAAATTGTTTGGTCAATGCTTCTTCCTGCATCCACGTACATATTGATCACTTTATTTGTTCGTAGATACTACTAACTTCGTTTTAACTATATAACGCTACTTACTCTGTTCGTTTTTTTTCCAAATTTAACCACTATTTTTCTATTAAAATATAATGATAACCACTATTTTAAGAGTTATGAAAGATCAAAATTTTAAAAGTTTGATCAAAGTTAATAACATCATATATCAAAATATGTAGGTAGTATTTTCCAGTGACAGAGCTTGAATGAAAGACCAGAGGAGGCTAGTGCCAAATGGTGCAAGTATGCCAACACCCAAGGTGCTACGTAGAAGATTAATCGCTAACATAATATAAATATTACTACTATATTAATGGAGTTTCATCTTTATTGAAACTGATGCCTTCCTAGGAGTATGTTTCTTTTAAGAAAATACATGAAACAATTTTCATGTACGTAGATATTATATACAACTGGGCACTCCACGTAGATATGCTGGAATGTCACACTTTAAGTGAATTTTTTCGAAACACAACACAAACATAAACATTCATATACACACGCGCATACACACTCCTATGAATATATATACACACCATATCCCCTATGAGCACCTCTTATTCTCTCTCTCTGGAAACACACTACAAACTCTTAGAGGCACACGCACCTCTATGAGCGCACACATACACACTCTACCTCTACGTGCACCTCTAAGAGTCACCACATGCGTCTTATTATCGACGGGTGTGTTGTCTACTACTGAAAGAATAACTATCCGTAAAATACCAGCACTCGTGCCAAATCTAAAACTTGAACCCTGGTGGACATGCTCCACCACAAGAGACTTAACCAGTTGAGCTATGCTCAGTTCTCTCTTTGTTGTTTATAAACAATTGTCACCGTTGATCGAGGTCAGATTTTTATACAATTACATTTTTAATCTAATATCACAAAAGTGCCCTAGATAAATATTAATCTCACCAAAGACCAACCACATGTTGAAGGATTGTCGGAAAATAAATCAAATTGGACAGTTGCACCAGTCACATGATTTTAATCATACCTATATCTAATATTTCCTATTAGTTTTCTTACTTGATACTACCTTCGTTTTTTTAAATAGATAACGCCGTTGACTTTTGGATATTAGTTTGGCCATCTGTCTTATTCAAAAAAAATTACGTAATTTTTATTGACTTTTATATATTAGTACAAAATTTTTAAATAAGACGAATGATCAAATATATGCTCAAAAATCAATGATATTATCTATTAAAAAAAGGAGGGAGTATATATTTTCGCTTGCCCAATATCAACAAACTTGCTAAGCAAGACCTCTACTCTCAAATGGGCTAGGAATACATAACTAGGCTGGTCTAAGTATGCTGGGGCTTTTACCCTAGGCCCAGCCTAATGATGCAAAAGCCTACAAAGTGAAGGCCCATAGTGCATTATACTGTAGCAAAAGACAAGCCCTATTGCTGTCAACCACGAGGCCCACTTTGGCTCTCACGTCCACAGAAAAGCATAAACAAACACAAAAACCTGCGCCGGCGATAACATTACAGCCCCGCGCGGACGCGAGCCCACCACCTCACCTCGTGGACCGTGCGCCTCCCTCGTCTCCCGTCCCTCCCGCGTGCGGGCCCTACAGGGCGGACCTGTTCAATGGTTCATGGATGACTCAGTGAACTCGGTGTAGGGACGAGCGCGATGGAGCTAATGCACATGGGTGACATGGCTGTTGTGGTCGCAGCAGTAAAAGGAGAAAGAAAGAAAGAAACGGCAGGCGAGGCGTGCGAGAGAGCGCATGGAGTTCATCGAGTGTTCTTGGTAGTTTCTTCTCCAATCCATCCTTGGAAGCTAGGGGCGGAGGAGTCTGCCTCCCGTCGACTGCTTCTCCGGTTGCCCGTAAGTTCGATTCTCTGCTTCGCTCCCTGCTCGCGCCATTGTTTTCTTGGCCCCTTGCTCCCGGATTCCCGATGCAACGGCGCGTCGCTCGCGATGCGATCTGGAGAGAGAGGAGAGGAGGGAAGAGAAGGGAGAAGGGGTCTCGTGAGAGGAGGCGCGGGCGGAGCGCACGAGGGAGGTGGGTGGGGCTGCGGCGGCTGTGGTCGGCAGGGGGAAGGACAAAATGTGAATTTCATGTAGTTTTGGGTGCTATGTTAAATTGAGCCATATTGTCCAGCCCTGCTCATTCCCCTCTTAAATTTCCATCCATGTTTTGTTGTGCAGGAAACATGCTTTCTCCCTCTCAGCCTTATTGATCCATTGAACAGGACTTGAGAAGTACTATAATTTTGTAATGGCTGGGTGTTCCTTGGCAACACTAAGAGGACAGCATCGAGGGAGATGGATCCAATCTCACAGCAAGCTACCCACAAGGAATATGTCTATTAATCTGCCAAAGAGGTAATTTTTTTTTGGCATTTTGTTGATATTAGTCATCTTGAGTTCTTCAATGGGTGTTTGGCTTTCTTTATTTGCAGGAATCAGAGTCACAAGATCCAGCTTCCAAGCCAGTCCAATTTAGGAAGAAAACCGAAAACTGGTGGATTTACCCCTTTTGGTTTTCGTGGAAGGGCTTACCGGATGGAAACATCAGTTAAATGTTATTTTTTGCAGTCATTTATGAATTCTGAGAGTCTGGTCTCGCCAAATTTGTTATTGCTTTCCGATGAAGCTCTACTAACTATCAGTATAGTTTTTGCATATTTGGCTGGAGTTGTACCCTCTGGCCATGCATTTCCTCATTCTAGAAACCATAGTCCTAACCAACTTCTTGGAGCACCAAGTCCATCTGATTCTGGTAGGTAAGAGTAGCTGCTTAAGTATGACTTCTAGATCTCAAAACATTGGCTTGACAACAAAAACTGATAATGTATTTCTTTCCATCCCAATTTCTAGGGATGTGAAATGGTTGCCTGAAGGGAATACTAGGTTTGACCCCAGTGATACATGGAGTGAAGTGAGAATGAAACTTTCAGAAGCCTTACAATCAAATGGTCAAGATGCCAGTTTGGATGGTGGCGATACTGAGCTCAAGAACAATCGCAAAAATTATCCTTTGAGTATGCTTGCAATTCATGGTGGTCCCAGGCTGCGGCTTCTTCTGACCACCTTTCAGCTACTTGAAATGGAGGCAAGAAGGCTATCAACTTTTTCTTTATAATCTGCTGAGCATTATCATGGATGAAAACTGAAGATTGCCCATGCATACTTCACTTAGTCTTTTTACGGGACAGAGCATACTTCACTTAGCTTAAACATGCTAGTAATTGTGATAATTTTCTACTAAAATGGTGACACTGTCCTTCTGTAGGGTATTATAATGGATGAATCCTGAAGATTGTTCTTGCATGTTTAACTAGTTTAGATAAACTTTCTCTCTTTGTTTTTTTTAACTACTTGACTAGTCACTAGAACTATGAACTAAAGTAAACTCAGTATCAAGATATGTTTTTCTTTATAACCAGCAGGGCCCAATTCTTTGAAATTGTATAATATGTTAGAATACATGTGCTGATTTTGTTGCAGTTAATTTGATCTCATGCAGGTAAGGAATGTTCCTGAAAGTTCTGAACTTGTAGATGGGATCAAATGGTTGCAAATATCAACCACGTTGATAGATGGCTTGATTGAACCAGCATTTATGAAATGGACTCAAGAAGAAAAAGCCTGGGAAAACAGCAAGATCAACGAAGTATGCCATTATTTTCAACTGTCTTACATTTCTCCATATTGTCATGCCTTCAAGTCCCTTATAGTTCTCTTTTTTCCTGATAAAGCAACTTATGAAGACGATAACTAGCAAAATAAAGGAGGATGACAGGGCTTTGAAGAGGTTCAACAGATTAGGGAAATCTGAACTCTATTTGGATCTGCTCTATTTCCTGAGATTTGGTTCTGCAAGGTACTATTTTATCTGCACTTCTTGATCCATATGGTACCACTTTTTTCCATCTCCTGTTTAAGAACGTACTATTTGGTTGTTTATTGTCCAAGCATATCTCCATATATAGCTATTTGCCAAACAGTATCCGTCCATAAGGTACATGGTTTCATTCTTATCCTTCATTTGCTGATGGCAGGTCTGACAGCTATTTTGATGCTAAATTTCTGGCTGACCATGGAGCAAGCATTTTGGAGGACCTGATTATTTTCTTAGCTGATGCGGTTGCTAGTATTTATATAGAGCTTATATCAGTTGATGGTGATATGCTGACTGATGTTATTGGCTCCAGCTTAGCTCTATGCTCGCTGTCAACCAGAGAACTTCAAAAATTGCGTAATGAGGTAATAGTTGTGGATAATTCAAGCTGTTGCTTGTGCTTTTACTGTTCAAATGTACTTTTTGAATCTTGCTTGTATGTACGCCAAAAAAAAATTCAATTTTTATGCCCACCGTTTGGAAGCCAGTGGTGCAAGATAACTGGTAGGATTTGGTAAATTGATGATCTATGGTTGGGCTTTGCATGAGCTTAGTAGTCTCGTTGGAGGCAAGCCAACAAATATTTAAATCCTACCCAGCTGGAAACCGTATCGACAGACTAACAGATCTTGAATTCTTTTTTCTTCAAGAACTCTTATTGTTCTAGTATGGTATTGTCATGTTATATCATCATTAACTATGACCGACCTTCTGGTTATGATTTACGTGTAAGAAATGAACTGTAAACAGAGGCAATGCTGAGATTCTAATATACTACGTTTTGTCTACATGTATACCTTCTCTGTCATTTTTTTAACCTTATAATACATTCTAACCACCAAACAAATATTTTCAAGTGAATATTCCAGTTCACATTACATGAATAATCTAATGCTTGAACAAATATTTGCACTTTGAGCTCTCCTCTTTTTTGTTAATATTCTGAAGTTTTAGGAAACACCTCTATTTCAGTTTTTATGCACTTTCAGCTTTGAAAATCCAGTGCTAAATTTTTGAAGGTGGCAATTAATGGGTGGCTGCACCAGTATTTCGAGTCAGTTGTTTCAATGTACGAGGACAGGTTTGAGTTATATGTTTTATCCAGAAAGCTTTGTGAAAAACCAGTAGATAATCAAGCTGAAGTGACAAATTGGTGGAGGCTTGGATTTGGAAAGCCTTCCACTGCTACTCTTATAGATTACATTCACATAAGCTCATTTTGTCTTCCGGTGAGAAGGACGAAAGAGTTGAGAGCTCTGGCTGGATGGTACTCCCATTTTCTTTTCTGCTATTCATTTCGATGTGACTTGGGGCAAGATATGGTGAAGTTGTGAACATAACATTACTCTGTTTTCTGTTGCAGGAGGTATTATTTCAGCTTATTCCTAGAAATGTCAGATATTGCTATGCCTTTCATAAGGGCTGTTGTCACCAAAGTTAGTGCTGCAGTGTCCTACTTCTGGGTATCCATGATCGGAAGATCTCTGGGATTGATTTTCTCAGGGATAAGACAATCACTTGGTTGGAGATGATCAAATGTTTCTTTGATTTTGGTTGCGAGATCTTGTGACATGATGATGTTTGTCTCGCAATCATGTCCAGTTTTGTTTACGTACAGGCTATGCATTGACAATATTTATGACTCTTTGAGACGGCTGACTTCTGCTCCTCGTTATACATGTTCTGTATGACAGTATGTAACGAAGTTCATTGATCTGACCAAAGGGTGAGAAAATGATTTGTTAATTTTGGAATGCATCATGTGGCGTATAACATTTTAAAACCACACTTCATTTTGCTTAGAAGCTGAGAGTTTAATTACAGAAGGTTATGACCCAAGTCAGATTGACTGATCCAAAGAACTAGTGTGGATAGCTCAACCAAGTGATAAAAAACTTTGCGCTAAAGAATTGTGTTACATTGCTTCGACGCCTTTATTTCTTTCATTTACAAGGCTGGTGGCAAAACGAAAGAATATTATGGATACAATAATCTACAATACACCACGAACATACAAAAAAAATTGTCTTAAAATGGTTCGAATTTGACGGAGTGCATCGTCACAAGGTTTCTGCCGGGAACAGAGAAATGATGGCTAGATGGTCCATCACAAAATCGTCTGCGAAAGAACCAACAAGTCTGAATATCTAGTGTTGTAGTACAAGATATGTTACAACGATCGCGCATAGCATTGGGAACGACTGCAGAAGATGAAAATACAGTAATCATTCAGACCACCAGTTTCATAATCAGACGACCGATATTGTTTTCTCAACACTATTATTCACTGGAACCAGGCACAGGTCATCTTGCAGTAACACTGAATATATTGGAAAGAAAATCAACGGATGAATCAAAGACCTGCAGCATTAAGTTGAACACACAAATCCAAGAGAAAAGAAAGTCCATCTGTGCATTCTCGCGTTATCAATGCATCTTCAGAGATGTGCCCCTTGTCTTGTTGATGGTTCCAGGAGACAAAGTAATCCATGCCTATTTTTGTGCTAATGCTTTTCTCAGTAACTTTCATCAGCAGCTGCACAGAGCGTGAGAGAAACTCCCCCCTCCAGTTCTTAGCTGGGCTTTGGAACCTAAGCAACAATAATATGAAGAAAATATATGTATTTCGATGTGATTTTACTCATACATAAATTTAATTGCCCAATTTGGATCGTCGTGAAGGTCTTGTCAGTGAAAGATAAAATAGATTGACAGCTCATGTTGGGACACTCAAAATCAATTATGATGCATCGCGCATGTCTTTACTCTTCATTCTTTTTATCCTTCAGAAGCAGCTAGCTAGAAAGGCTCTCCCACACAGTCAAATGTGATGTTTGATGTTGATGGCAGTTGAAGATCCTGACATCCTCTGACTAGACCACTGAAGTTCACTCCACTTTCATGCTGAACTTTAGTAATCATTTGTTGCCACCATTCTGAAAAACTGCTGAAATATTTGTGATCACACGAGGTTCATGATGTTACAGTTTGCCCCAATTGATGACCGTGGACAGTGGACCATCAGCAGCAAATAGGCATTGCAAGGGCGTGGCTCTCAGTCTCATTGACCTCTAACTTTATATTTTGATTCTGATGGCATTTACCATTTTGTCTTTGTGATGACCAGCCACTCCATCAGTCAGCGATTGCGGTCAGCGAGAATGACGGCACAAAATGCCTATCTTCTGATTTTCTGCTTTCATGCCTACTCAAATATAAACTGTACTACTGCAGATATTTATCCAGTCTGTACCAATTTGGAAGAAACAATATTTCAACCATGAGTCCTATTCCAACTCTCTATGCAAAAGAAGCAGCAGCGCAAAACTACCCACTGATTTGCTTGGGTTTACTCTTGTTCTAATGCTTCATCTTTGGAGTACCTTTCTTTCCCAAGCAATGGTCTAACTGGAGTGTCCGCTCTGATGATGCCAACACATCAATAAAACTCAGCAAATTTGTCTATCCTTATCTTGAACAAGGAAATATATGTTTGTGCTGTAATCTACTGGCCCACGAGCCAGGAAGAGGCGCATGGGCTGAGTCCCACCGCCACCCATGCCGCCGCGATAACGACGTGGACCTATTCCCACAGAATTGCGCAACGATCGGTAGCGCCCGTTTCTCTTTTAACAGGAGGAATTGCCCCCAATCTCCTATTAGCGCTGAGAAATAAATAGGGAGAGATGCGGCACCTGCGGCACGTGTGTAGGGGACGATCTACGCACGCCTAAAGCTATCTCTCCCCAAAACCCTAACCGATCCTAAGCGCGCTGGAGGACACCGAAGATTGATTCTCTTCTGTCTTTACGATCTCCCAATCGCCGGACAGTGCAGGTGGCGGCCGGAAGGGCGACGCCACCCACGCATCCAACGACGATCTACGCCGACACCGACATCTACCTCCACGGCGCTAATGGCTTCGACATCTGCCGGTCCACGCATCCAATCTATCTACGCCGACACCGACATCTACCTCTAGACCACGGTGAGTCAGGGTAATGCTTCAACACTGCTGGTCAGTGATTCACTCGCAATTCCGCGAAACTTTTAAGGCGTGATTATATGTGTAGGCTAATTAGGGTAATTGTAACGGGTTCTAACAATATTCAGGGTTGGAAACATACCCAAGTCCATAGGTCAGCTCAAGAAATTGGAGGAACTCCATTTGGGCCAGAATGACTTGTATGGGGACTGGGGAGCTGCAATACAACTCTAGGCAATTGCACAAATCTCAAAATCATCGACCTCAATTTCAACTACCTGAGTGGAGACCTTGGCAAGATCAATTTTTCCAGCCTATCTAATCAACGACAATTGATCTTCTCATGAACAACTTCAATGGTACAATTCCAGAAAGCATCTATGGATGCACCAAGTTGACTACAATAAGACTTGCGAGTAACAAATTTCCATGGAGAGTTCTCACCGGCAATGAAGAGGCTGAGGTCTCTCATGTTGGGACACTCAAAATCAAGATCAATTTCTTATCAGTTGGTGATAATGCTTTTACTAATATAACAAATGCGCTTCACACCTTCAAGAGATTTAGAAACTTAACAGTGCTATCTCTTGGAGAGAGCTTCACGCATGAGATCTTGTCAGAGAATGAAACAATTGATGGCTTTGAAAATCTACAACATCTCGCAATCGGTGGGTGCTCATTATCTGGAAAAATGCCCTCCTGGCTATCAAAGCTCACAAATCTGGAGAGGCTGCGTTTATCTCACAACCAAATAACTGGACTGGTACCTTTATGGATCAACAACCTCAACTTCCTCTTCTATCTAGACATATCAAATAACAGCTTTACTGGGGAAATTCTAAGAACGTTGATGCAGATGCCGATGCTAAAATCAGAGAAGATAGTGGACCATTTCGATGCAAGGGCTTTAGAACTATCCACATATAGGGATTCGAAGTATGAATACCGCGTGCTCCGAGCAACACTAAATATATCCAGAAATGGCTTTACAGGTGTGATCCCTCCAGAGATTGGCCAGCTGAAGGCACTCGGCATGCTTGACTTGGGCTTCAATAGCTTCTCTGGAGAGATCCCAGAAGCAATCTGCAACCTCACCAACCTAGAGGCGCTAGACCTTGTCGAACAACAAATCTTGCAGGCACAAGGTTCTTTCCAACTGAACAAGCCTGCACTTCCTTTCTGCATTCAATGTTTCCAACAATGACCTGGAAGGGCCTGTTCCAACTGGAGGCCGGTTTGATACATTTGGCAATTCAAGCTTCAGTGGTAATCCAAAGCTATGTGGTGCTATGCTCAGTCACCACTGTAATTCAGCAAAAGCACTTCCTGCACCTGCCTCTACTCTATCCACAGATCGATTCAGTGGCAAGGTTATCTTTGGCATCCCCAGTCGCAATTCGTTGCACTTGGGGTGCTGTTATATCAGATGGTATTATCCAGGCTGAGATTTCTTCAATTCTGAGACGAGCATAAGATAACTTTGGTCAAATATACTGTATTTACCTATTCCATGAACAGAGTAAGAGCAGCATCTAGTTGTGAAAACTATTTTCAGGTGTGCAGAATGAGCATTCTGAAAGATGGTCACTGCTCAAATTCATCAAAATCATGTGTACATCTGTCGCTCTTGGAATCATGTGCAACTAGTGGACTACTATCAGCATGTTCAGACCTCACCACAAGATTCAGTACACGGAAAAAAAGAACTCGTCCCTTCCACGTTTCAGATTCACGCAAGAGTGCAGGAGTAATAATTTCAGATCCCGCGATCCAGGACGGCCCACAAAAACTAGGCCGCGGCCTGTTTCTGAAATGCCTCTAGGTCCATCACGCCTGTGCCCACGTAGGCCCACCCGAATTGCACCTTTTTTCACTTGAATAATTTCCAGGGTGAAGGTGGAGAATGATTTCAGTATTTACTGTGGCCACTGTTGTGTTTTTTACCCCCCTCCATTGTCATGTTTTACTACTTCATTTACCTTTCATCGGCTGTAACTTTGATGACGAGAATTGTTGTAATTCTGAATCAGGTTAGGAAATTTTATAATCCCAGTCGATCTGAAACTCGGAATGGAGATAACTACGATGAAACAACACACTAATATCGTACTAATAGATATAGCCTTCTTAGTTTATGTCTTAATTAATTTCACACTCCGGAACGAGGGCTGACGCGCTCTGAGGCGATATAAAGACTTAAGACAGAGTAAATCTGGAATATGCGAATGCAAGACCTGTCTGTAACACAGAAATTTCGCATAAACTTTGCTGAAATTTCGTAGAAAACAAGGCAGGAATAAGAACTGAAAAACAAATGAAAACAATATTACTCAGACACAGCCGGGTCCATCAAGGATTAGATGACAAACCTGTACTTTAGGGTGAATTGGGCCTGGGGTAGCTTTGGGCCCAAGCTCCACTCGTGAAAAAAATTTTAGTGGACTAGTACCTATATATTTTTCTTTTTTTTCAACCTTCTATTGTCCAGCCTCACTCGTGTTTGGGCTAGCCCCACACTGGGCCTTCCAAGCCATCCCAGCGCCAATGGCCCCAGCCCACGAGGGCAGGAACCCTAGCTGTGCTTGCACCCCTCCACCTATAGGTGGCCAAACGGACGGACCGGACCGGTATGGCGTGTAGGCTCAGGAGTTTACTTGCAACTTGGTCCGGCACGGCCCGTGGGGTAGGACAATAAATCATCACAAGAAGACGGTTTCCTATAGCGGGCTGGCCGTGCCGGCCCACGTGCCTCCCCTCGGCCTAGGCACAGCACGCCGAGGTCGTGGGCCGTGCTGTGCCGGCACGGCCCGTCGGCGGCCCACCGTGCCCGGGTCGGTCCGGTACGCTGCACCTGCCGTGGCCTCTGCCGGCGCCCTCCGCCGCTGCCTCCCCGCCTGCGCGCCTCCTCGGCCGCGGCCTCCGCCGCCTCCCGCGCCCGCCTCCTCCCAGCCACCGACGCCATAGACAGCCTCCGCCGCTGCCTCCCCGCCTACGCGCCTACCCGGCCTCCTTCGCCGCCGTGCCTCCCCGCCCTCTGCTATCGCCTCCCCACCGCCGGGCCTCCCGCGCCCGCCTCCTCCCGGCCGTCGACGCCGTAGACGGCCTCCGCCGCTGCCTCCCCGGCCTCCTCCGCCGCCGCGTCTCCCCGCCCTCCGCTGCTGCCGCCGCGCCTCCCACGCCCGCCTCCTCCTGGCCGCCGACACCCGCCGCCGCCCTCCGCCACCGCCTCCGCGCCTGCGCGCCTCCCCGGCCTCCGCCGCCGCCTCCGCGCCTGAGGCCGGGGTACTCGGGCCGTGCCGGCACGGCCGCACGGCCAACCATGCCGGACCGGCTCAGGCATAGTTACTGTAGCACCGTGCCCAGACCGGCCCGACAGGGCACGACCCATTTGGACATCTCTACCTCTACCGCTCCGTCTTCACACATCGGCGCATCGCCGCAACTAGGGGTGAAAACGGTTCGGATAATATCCGCTAACCGTCCGAAAATTTCGGATACGGATAGGATCGGAAATTTGCGGATAATTTTCGGATAATTTCGGATTCGGATACGAAAACGGATAATTTTTTTCGGATACGGATACGAATACGGTAAAAGGCATTATCCGGCGATTTCGGATTCGGTCGGAAATTATCCGGAAAAAATTTTCGGATATCCGTATCACCCATTAGATTTACTACTCTCTCTCTGTCTCAGATTTCAGTCTCTCCACAGGACCACATCGAGCGACGACGCCACTCCCAGCGCCAGCCGCCGCCGGACCCCGCGCCGCCAGGCGCCATCCCTCGCGCGCGCCCGAGGCCGCCGCCGCTGCGGGCCCCGAGCCCCGCGGCGCCTCCCCCTTCGGCCCCGCGGCCCTATCGGCCTCCGCCGCCGCTCGGCCCGCGCCCCCCACGGCCACCGCCGGCCGTCGGACCCGCGGCCGCCGGCGCCAATCCCTCGCGCCCGGGGGCCCCGCCGCTGGGCCTCGAGCCCCCACAGCCGCCTCCCCCCTTCGGGCCCCGCGCCCCCATCGGCCTCCTCTGCCACCCGGCCTCGCGCCCCCGCGGCCACCGCCGGACCCCGCGGCCGCCAGCGCGATCCCTCGCGCCGCGGCCACCAGCGCCTTCCCTCGCGCCCACGGCCGCCAAGCGCCGCCGGGCCCTGAGCCCCTGCGCGGCATCGGCCTCCGCCGCCGCCCGGCTCGCGCCTCCCGCGGCCACCGGCGCCGGCATGTACCCGCTCTTCCAGTCCCCAGGCGTCGACGGCGGCGGCGGCGCGCTCCCGGTGCCCGTGCTGGTGCCCCTGCTGGCCGCGTCCTCACCGTCGGAAAACCCTCCCGCCGCCGCGGCTCTGCCGCCAGTTCTGGAAGTCGGGGCCCTCGGGGAGTTACGTCGTCGCCCAGCGCAATCCGACGCCAATGCCCCCGTAAGCTAGTCCTAGCACCTAGGGTTCTCGCCGAGTGCCCCTCATTTCTCTCCGCTTTCCTCACTTTACCGTTGGTTGTAGTTCGGCTTCTAAGTTTACATGAAATCGGTACAAAATGTTGTTTACTCGACCTGTTGCAGTGAATTGTTATGTTTGACCAGTGTATTGTTATGATAATGCTATGGGAGTTGAAGTATCTTGTGCTGTGATGCGAGAAAGTGTATGGGATTGTGTTTTGGTCCCTAATTCCTGTGTTCTGTGCTTGGATGGGAGACCTGCTTGCAATTCAAGAAAAGTAATCATCATCCTGTTATTATTTGCAATTCAATAACGTAATCAACAGAGATGTCGCATGGCTCATTTTTGTACGGGAAATGCTAGGCATACTGTTATCAATTTCAACAAATTTGATCATGTGATTAAAAACTATTTTTATGATATAACGCCTTAAAATTACTATATCTAAAATTTTGATAAATCGAAATGGTGATATGATTGTATACTTGTATAGAAATTAGTAATACGTGTTGATATGGATGCTTGAATTTGTTTGTATATATTGTTTAGCTAAAAATTTGGAAATATTGATATATTGTTTACAAAAAATAATAGGTTGTCACTCTTCGTTGGGTTCTAAAGTTCAGTTTGAGGAGTTTTTTATATTCGGAGAAATATTCGTTTCCGTATTCGTTCCGATTCGTATTCGCTCCGTATCTGTAATCCGCGTAATATTCGATTCCGTTTTCGTATCCGAGGTCCATTCCGATTCCGAAATCCGATTCCGAAAAAATATGAAAAACGAATATGGTATAAGCTAGTTTCCGACCGTATCCGATCCGTTTTCATCCCTAGCCGCAACGCATCGCTCGCGTCCAGGGCCACTGCTCACGTCTCCTCTCTCTCTCTCGACTCTCGGTCTCTCGCGTCTCTCTCTCTCTCGCTCGATGGCGCCTGGCCCTAGCGGCCTTGCTCCGAGCCTCCGAGGAGGCGACTCAGGTGAGGACGAAGGGAAGGGCCCGGCCGCTCGGCTCTTCTTCTCCAGACTCAGCGGTGCGGCCAGCGCCTCCTTCCTCTACTCCCGCGAGGCCGCGACCCACGAGACAAGGCGAGGGCTCCGCGCCTCCACCCCTGAGCAGGACGACCGACGACGGGCTCGGCCGCTCGGGACTCGCCGACTCGAGTTCTTCTTCTTCACTTCTTCTTCTCCTGGCACCTAGCGGTGGGCAACTAGTGGGCGCAGCACATCGGCGGCGGCACTGCGGCAGCAGGCAGGGATGTGAATCGGCGGCGCCGCGACAGCAAGAGGCCAAGACAAACCCCATTCCGACAGTTCCCAAATACAAGAAGTCAATCTCTTAATTCTGTTCCTTTCTCTGCTTCTTCGTTCTTCAGAAACCGGTAGTTAGTCAATTACTCAATTAGAAATTTGGTTTAATTTTGTAGATGAAGAGAAGCAGATCAATAAAATCATTCTATCAAGTCCAATCCTCAAATGAATCCACCCCAACCCTAGAAACTGCAGGAACTAATGAATCAACCCCAACCCTAGATATAGTAGGAACCAGAGCTAGTAACAATGAGCAAGATAATATTGTGCTTGATCCAAATGTGATTGTTGCTAACCCTAGGCTTCGCACACCAATTGAACAATTGGATGTAAACATTAGGGATGCTGCTAGAAGGGAGTATTTATTATTGGGTCCATGTCAACAAGTTGATCATAAGTATCCACAAACCAAAATAGGAGGTGTAAATAGGAGTTTTCAGAAATCATGGTTCAAAAAACACAATTGGTTGGAGTACAGTGTTGCTAAGGATGTAGCTTTCTGTTTTTATTGCTTTCTTTTTAAGCAACTCTGAGCTGAAAATTATGGTTATGAATGCTACACGGGTGAAGGGTTCAGGTATTGGAAAAATGAAACTCATTCGTTTGATGCTCATGTTGCTGGTGTCAATAGTACTCACAATAAAGCTAGAAGATATTGTGAAGCTTTTCAAAACTAGAGACAAAATGTTTCACATGTGATAGTTAGAGGAACCCAGAAAGAGGATGAAGTATATTTGGGTCGCATTACTATAATATTAGGTGTTGTAAGATTTCTTCTATTGCAAGCTCTTCCCTTCCGAGGTCATGATGAGTCTGCTAGCTCAAAAAACAAGGCAAACTTTTTAGAGATGATAGATTGGTATAAAAACAACGATGCAAATGCTAAGAAATTACTAGATAATGCTCCTGGCAATAATTTAATGACTTCAGGGCAAATACAGAAGCATTTTAGCCAATGTTGTACAGAAGAGGCCCTAAATGTCATAAAGTCTGATATTGGGAATAAGAATTTTGCGATACTAATTGATGAGGCACGGGATGCATCTATCAAGGAGCAAATGGCTCTGGTTTTGAGGTTTGTTGCTACAGTTCTAGATTTTATTCCTTGTTTTTTGTGTGTAGTTTGCAAGAAAAATGACTATGAACTAACAATTATGCTTCTTTTCATCTACAGGTATGTCAACAATACAGGACGTGATTAAAAGGTTTGTTGGGATTCGACATGTTACTGACACAACATCAGTTTCACTGAAGGTAGCCTTGGATGCTATGTTCGTTGATCTTGGCTTATCTATCCATAAAGTGCGAGAGCAAGGATATGATAAGGGCATCAAACAAGGTTTAGTGGAAGGGGAAAAACCAAGAAACTAATCTTGCAAGACCTAGGAATACTAGACGGGGTTTGCATCATAAAACCTTGTGCCGTCTTTTGCTCATGTGGGATGCAGTTTTGGAGGTATTAGAGAATATGTGTGAAGATGCCATAATTTCTACTCAAAAAACCACAGCTGTAGGTTTATTAGAAAAAATGGAGAGCTTTGAGTTTGTACTTGTATTGCATCTTATGGTCAAGATATTGGGCAAAACTAATGATCTATCACAATGCTTGCAAAGGACAAAACATTGTGCGTACTGTAGGATTGGTTGGGACAATATTGCAAAAAATTAATGATATGAGGCAGCATGGATGGGATGGGCTTTTTAAGAGGCAAAGAACTTTTGTCTCAAACATAATATAATTGTGCTAAATATGACTGACGAGATAACTAAGAGAGGTCGTTCAAGGGGTCGTGGTGGCTAATTGATAACTTACTTTCATCATTTCAGCAATGAAATATTCAATGTGGTACTTGATCAAATTATTATTGAGTTAAACAATCGCTTTGCTGAAAGGTCTACTCAACTATTGAGATGCATTGCTTGTCTTGATCCAAGGAATTCTTTTGCCAATTACAATGAAGAAAAGCTAATTGAACTTGCCAAGATTTATGCAGCTGATTTCTCTGAATATGATTGTATTGTCCTTAGAGACCAACTTGACACATTCATTTATAATGTGAGAGCTGATCCGGATTTCTCTAGCTGCTCTAACCTTGGTAATCTTGCTGTGAAGATGGTTTAGAGTGATAGGCACACGGTTTTTCCATTGGTATATCGCTTAATTAAATTAGCCTTGATTTTGCCTGTTGCAATGGCAACAGTAGAAAGAGCCTTCTTTGCTATGAGCATTATTAAATCTAAGCTGCGGAACAAGATGAATGATGAATGGATAAATCACTACATGATATGCTATATTAAGCGAGATGTTTTTGCTAGCGTCGAAGATCGTAAGATTATAGAACATTATCATGCTATGAGGACGCGCAAGCACAAATTACTTACTTATAGAGGTTTGTCATGCATTGCTTTGTAATTTGTAAATAATTAAGTTCTCATAATTTGCATCACTTATATATGTAATATTATTTTTTAGGTTCAAGTTCAAGTTCTCTATCTACTGTTGATGAAGAGTGAAATTATATGAAGATATGTCTCAAAAGGTATGCTAATGAAATCTTAGTTCAGTCTTGTATTTTTTTTTACTTTTACTGTATTTCAGTGTATGAATTGTCATGGGTAGTTTTTAATCTTTAATTTGAGCCCTAGGCGTCTAGAGATCCTGGTCCGCTACTGCATGTACTTGAAAAAGTTTGTTCAACCATGCTAACGCGCACACAATCCAGCAGCAGCACGCAAACATGTTATATACCTGCATCAGTTATACTTTCAGTAACCTAACCAACCATCTCAAGAAGAGAAAAAAAAAGAGTAACGTAACCAACGCAGGTCAGCCTTTCGGTTGTTGTAAAGATTATCGCAAGCCACGAACAGTCAACAGTCGCAAATGGCTGTTGGGAACGAATTCAAAATGTAACTGCTGGCGAGAGTATTAAGATCGTCAGCAGTGTACGTCATACTTCCATCTACAAAAATAGATAATCAAAAAACATCAGTAGAAGTTACAGACTTGGGACACATCAAGCTGAAAGGAAAAAAAAATATAGATCGACTTTTACAAACCTAAGCATAGCACCAATCAAGTGAGGTAGCAGTAGTAAACTCATAGGTCAACATTCCATCAGGTTATGCCAGTGACCTATATATTGGTTTTGCACACAATACCGGCTCCTAAACCAATCTCACTAACCTGTCAGTTTCCAACAGAAATACCGATCATGAAGCCAATTTCGCATCCTTCGTGCAGCAACAAAACCAGCAGTTTCTGCATGCATTTCTTTCGCCTTGCTCTTGCACTACTGTTGCTGACCTTCATCTCCCCCGTTGGTTCATGCATGGAGCAGGAGAAGCAATCCCTCCTCCGGTTCCTTGAGGGGCTATCACAGGATGATGGCCTCGCCGTGTCATGGCGGAATAACACGGACTGCTGCACCTGGGAAGGAATCACCTGTGGTTTGGACGGTGCAGTAACTGAGCTTTTGCTGGCCTCAAGAGGCCTCGAAGGGCACATCTCATCGTCCCTGATCGAGCTCACCAGCTTGTCACGACTCAACCTGTCATACAACTCACTCACCGGCGGGCTGCCGTCGGAGCTGATATCCTCTGGCAGCATCGTGGTCGTTGATGTCAGCTTCAACCGCCTCGACGGGGAACTACAAGAGCTAAGTTCATCATCATCTGATCGGCCACTGCAGTTCCAGGTACTGAATATCTCAAGCAACCGGTTTACTGGAGCATTTCCATCCACCACATGGGAGAAAATGAGCAGCCTAGTCACGATCAATGCAAGCAACAACAGTTTCACTGGGTACATACCTTCCTCTTTCTGCATCAGCTCACTATCCTTTGCTGTGCTTGACCTTGTTGGTTGATCTAATGGCCACCGAGCCAGGGTAAGGCGTGTGGGCTCAGCCCACCCACTCCCATATGTCGTTAATGAACGTGGAACGAGTTCCACGCACGTGTAATGATCGGTAGCGCTATTTTTCTCTCTAACGGAATCGTCTCCGATCTACTCCAGCGCAAAAGTTAAAAGGGGCCACGGTACGTGAATAGGAACCGATCTATCACACGTTAAGCCAACCCCGAAAACCCTAGCCGATCTTAAGTCCACTGGAAGGGGACCGAAGGTCGATCTCCTTTTCCATCATCGGCTAGGTGGTCGCCGGAGGGGCGACGCCACCCACAAGTCGACCGACGGCCTACTACACCGCCGACAATCTCAACCATGGCACTGATGGGCTCCATCTCAACCGGTCAGTAATCTCACCTAATTCCGCAATGATTTAAGGTGATTATGTGTAAGCTAAGGATTAGAGTAATCCTAAGAACTAATATTGTGGTATCAGAGCAATCCTTAGCCACCACATATGTCCATCATCCTGGTTGAAGCCCTAAGGCTGTGGTTTTAGCTAATTGGCTTCGGTTTGGGCAGTAATTAGAAGGAGGGGAGTCAAATTTGGGATAAGAAAATTAAGAAATTCCCAAATCCCTTTTGGCCGAAACTCTCAAAACCCTAAGAAATTCCCCCCTAAATCTCGAATCAAGAAATCCCCAAATCAAGTACAACCAAAGGGCTGGACTCAGTGGACTTACCGAAGGTCCTCCTCGTCGAGGTTGCGCCGCGAACCCGCCTCCGTGCGACCTCATCGTCCCCGCCTTGCCACCGTGCTGGACCGGTCCCGTGCCTTGCCTCCTTGGCCGCGCGGGGCCGAGGCTCGCCCGGCGCGGCCGTGCGCCGCACCGAGGAGGAGAACTAGCGTGACGGCAGCGAGGGACACCACGGTGGACAGCCTAAGACCGCCGCGCGCCATGGCCGCGGCCGTTCCGCTCAGCGTTGGCCCTCACTCTCGCGCGAGGAAATCGGGAAGAAAGAGGATCGACATGGGGATTAGGGTTTTGCGCCTGGGCAAGCGGCAATTTTGTCGTGACGATGCCGATCTCTAGCCGTCGGATGAGATTTCGACGGTCGTTGTTCAGCCTGCACCGCGCCAAATGATCCTGGCCGTTCATTTACATCTAACAGCGATGGCGCGTGGGCCTGCGGGAGTCCTGGGCCGCCGCAGCCGCAAGCCAGGCCGCCTGGCGGCGTGCATGAGGGCCGCGCGCGCCGGGGGGGAGGGGGCACAGTAACGGTCCGAGGGGACTGATGGGCCGCAAGGCAAATATCTCCTTTATTTAATTTCTTCAATTATTCCTTGGTTAATTTATATAAGTAGATTTAATTCTTTTAAGGTTTTCTTGGTGCTTTTAAATTACAGTAAAATTATTATGATGTCATTAAATTTGTGTAATTTTTCCCCTTATATTTTATGTGTTGAGATTTAATTTCTTTAAGCCATAATTATTAATTTATGATTTATATATTGAGATTTAATTTCTTTTAAGCCATTTCATAATGCTATAAATTAAAGTAAAATTTATATTTATGCATTAGAATTAATTTCCAACTAAATGGAACCAACGGGAAATTTAGTTGGAATATTTTATTTATTTTCTTTGTCATTTTGACCCAACGGAGTTATGGCTTAGGACATTATTATTAACGACAAATTCAAATTTCGCTTCATTTTGCCCAACGGAATTATGAAGTACAATAATTTTTTTTGTGCATGATTAACCAAACCAACGTAGGGTTAATTATGTACATTTTTCGCTATTTACTAATGTTTGTCGTTAATTTCAGCTGTTAATGTTGTCGTTGCTTAAATAAACAGCATTGAGCAACTAAATGGCACCAACTTCCAGAAATGGAAGGAGAGGGTGAATATTACCCTTGGACTATTTGATTATATGTTACCTTACGCGAGAAAGCACCCATTGCCCCTCCCACTAGTGCCGCTAATGCAATTAAGAAGGCATATGAGGAGAAGGCGGAAAAATGGGAGAAGGCAAATCGCATGAGTTTAATGGTCATTAAGAACTCAATATCCCCTGGCATTAGAGGCGGCATTTCCGATGCTGACACTGCCAGGAGGTACATGACTAATGTTGAGCAAAATTTTAAAGGCTCATCTAAGACTTATGCCAGTGTTCTCATCATGAGGATGCTCACCTCTCGTTACGACGGGAAGGAGAGTATGTGAGAGCACATCATGTCTATGACCAACATGGCAGCACAATTAAAGAGTATGGACATGGCTATCTCTGATGGCTTTCTAGTCCATTTCATCATGAGTTCCTTGCCATCGGATTTTGATGCATTTAAGATTAACTACAATACTCAGAAGGACAAATGGTCAATTGCTGAACTCATATCTCTCTTCGTGGAGGAGGAGCGTCAAAAGGCAGAAAGGCAAAAGGAACAGACTTTCCTCGCTGAGTCTGATAAGGGAAAGAGGAAGGTTGATGAAGCTTGTGTAGGCGAAGCTAGCAAGAGACCTAAAACTGGCAAGCCTAAGCCTAAGCCTAAGGGGAAGTTTAAGTCACCCCAAGGTGCTCCATCTGGATCTGGTACGTCTAGATCCAATGACGTAATATGCAAGTTTTTCAAAAGGACTGGGCACATGCAGAAACAGTGTAATGGCTTTAGGAAGTGGCTTGCTAAGCATGGTAATGTTATTATTGATATTATCTCTTATGTTGATGATGCACTCTATGTGAATTATGCCTCTGGTTCTTGGTGGATTGACTCAGGTGCAACTGTGCACGTCACCAATTCATTTCAGGAATTGCGTTCCATGAGAACTATCACAAAGGGGGAGCGAAGTTTTATAGTAGCGGATGGTAATGAACTTCATGTCGAGGCTATTGGGGATCTTCCTTTAGTTCTAGGAGGAGGCTTCAAACTATTATTACATAATGTTCTTTATGTTCCATCCATCAAAAGGAATCTTATTTCCGTTGCTTATTTAACGGAACATGGCTTTAGAGTTAATTTTGGAGATATTGAATGTTTTATTAAATTTAATAATGAGGTTGTGGGCCTTGCTTTTAAACGAGACAAACTTTATTCGCTCTCTCTTGATGAATCTACAATGATTTTGTATGATATTGCTAATCATGTTAAGATAAATGAGATCTCATCGAAACTATGGCACTGTTGTTTATGCCATATTTCGAAGGGGAGGTTGGAGCGTCTCATTAAAGATGAGATACTTCAACCATTAGATTTCACTGAGGAAAATATCTGCTTAGACTGTATCAAAGACAAATTCACTAAAACAATTAAGAAAGGGGCCACTAGGAGTATGTGAATTCTTGAGTTAATCCACACAGATATTTGTGGACCCTTCCCAGTGACATCAGTATACGGTTTTGATTCTTTCATTACGTTTACTGATGACTTTTCCCGTTATGGCTACATTTTTCCCATCAATGACCGATCTAAAGCACTAGAAAAGTTCAAGATTTTTAAGGCTGAGGTAGAAAATCAGCATAATGTTAAAATTAAAGTAGTGCGCTCAGACCGAGGAGGAGAATATTATGGGAAAAGTGCTCCATACGGGCAAATTCCGAGGACATTTGCTAAGTTCCTGTAGGAAAATGGCATAGTTGCCCAATATTCTATGCCCGGTGAACCACAACAGAATGGAGTTGCTGAGCGTCGTAATCGCACACTAATGGACATGGTGCGTAGCATGCTTAGTCACTTTAGCCTGTCTGTGAAATTGTGGATGGAGGCGTTAAAGACAGCCGCTCATATACTAAATAGGGTACCTACTAAGTCCGTACCTAAGACAGCTTATAAATTATGGACTGGTAAAAAGCTGAGTATAAATTATATAAGAGTATGGGGATGTGCTGCTGAAGCCAGACCTTTTAATCCATATCTAAAGAAATTAGACTCTAAGACTGTGAGCTGTCACTTCATTGGATACCCAGAAAGATCTAAGGGGTATCGTTTTTATTGCCCAGACCGTGTCAATAAATTCATGGAAACAAAACATGCCGTCTTCCTAGAGAATGATCAAATCTGTGGGAGCTCACAGGATAGACAGTTGGACCTTGAGGAAATCCGTGTCACCATGCCGGTTATCCAACAGGAAAATCTGTCTATGTTTCAGCAAGTGCCACAAGCATCCTCTTCTGTGGATCCATCTCCAGTTGAGGGTACTAATGAACCTGTAGCACAAAATGATATACATACTGATGTGCAAATTCCTCAGCTCGCTGGAATTCCAGATGAACAACTAAGAAGATCATAGTGGGAGAGGAGATCTGCCATTCCTAGTGATTATGAGATCTTTACTAGAGAAGACATTGGGAAAACAGATGATTCCACTTCATTTAAGGAAGCCATCATTAGTGAGAATTCATCCAAGTGGCTTGACGCCATAGAAGATGAACTAAAGTCTATGAGCGCTAATGATGTCTGAGATTTAGTAGAAATTCCCGAAGGAGTTAAAACAGTAGGCCGTAAATGGGTCTATAAAACTAAGTATGACTCCAAGGGAAACGTCGAACGATTCAAGACGAGGCTCGTAACCAAGGATTTTTCGTAGAGAGAGGGAATAGACTATAATAAAACATTTTCTCCGGTCTCTAAGAAGGACTTTTTTAGAGTGGTCATGGCACTGGTAGCTCATTATGATTTAGAGTTACATCAGATGGATGTCAAGACTGCATTTCTTAATGGTGACTTGCCTGAGCAGGTTTTCATGGCACAATCAGAGGGTTTTGTCATGAAAGACAAGGAGCATGTGGGATGCAGACTAAAGAAATCCATTTATGGTCTTAAGCAAGCATCTAGACAATGATACCTTAAATTCGATGATATAATTAAGAACTTCAGATTTAAGAAGAATGAAGTGGATAATTGTGTTTATATGAAGTATAAGGGTGGTAAGTTTATGATCATAGTACTCTATATGGATGATATTCTATTAGCAAGCAACGATAAGCATTTGCTGCATGAGACTAAGACATTTTTGTCCTCTAAGTTCAACATGAAAGATCTTGTGAAGCCTCTTATGTTTTGAGTATTGAGATACACCGAGATAGGTCTAGAGGAGTATTAGGGTTATCTCAGAGGTTATACATTGACAAAGTACTTGAAAGATACTACATGAGTAAGTGCTCTGTCACGCTTGCGCCAATTGTTAAGGATGATAAGTTTAGTTTATTCCAAAGCCTGCAGAATCAATTAGAGAAGGATCAGATGAGGTCGATTTCGTATGCTTCGGCTGTCGGAAGCTTAATGTATGCACAAGTCTATACGCGACCGGACTTGGCTTTTGTGACCAGAATGCTTGGCAGGTACCAGTCTAATCCAGGTTTAGACCACTAGAAGGCTGTTAAGAAAGTTCTGCGTTATTTGCAAGGCATTAAGCATTACAAGCTAACTTATAGAAAATCTGATAACCTTGAAGTTGCTGGTTATTCAGATGCTGATTTTGCAGGGTGTGTAGACACTAAGAAATCTACATCAGGCTATGTCTTTACTCTTGCAGGAGGAGCCATTTTATGGAAAAGCTCCAAACAATCTCTCACTGCAGCGTCGACGATGCAATCTGAGTTTATAGCATGTTATAAGACAACCGGACAGGCTGTATGGCTTAAAGGCTTTATTCTAGGATTAAGAGTGGTAGACAACATTTCTAAACCACTCACTATATACTGCGACAATAAAGCCGCAGTGTTCTATTCGAGTAACAACAAGTCAAGTGGTGCTGTCAAATACATTGACATAAAGTATTTCGTTGTGAAAGATAAAATCCAGGATCAAATAATTAAGATTGAGTACATAAGCGCTAAGTTAATGCTCATGGATCCGCTCACTAAAGGCCTACCACCCAATTTATTTAATGAGCATATTGTTGGCATGGGATTAGTAGGTAGCCTATAAGTGTGATTCTGAAATAGGGGCATAAGAATCAATCAACATCCTATAAGAGTAAGTTGTTTCCTATGGAGGTAATTTGGTGACTATAGATACTGTTGTCATAGTGGCGTTTCATTGACCACTATGACATATTATCTTAGTTCACTATACTACTTAGACTGGACTCGTTAGCCTTAAGATCAAGTGGGAGAATGTTGGTTGATCTAATGGCCACCGAGCCAGGGTAAGCCGTGTGGGCTCGGCCCACCCACTCCCACGCGTCGTTAATGAACGTGGAACGAGTTTCACGGACGCGCAATGATCGGTAGCGTCATTTTTCTCTCTAACGGAATCGTCCAAGATCTCCTCCAGCGCAAAAGTTAAAAGGGGCTACGGCACGTGAATAGGAACTGATCTATCACACGTTAAGCCAACCCCAAAAACCCTATCCGATCTTAAATCTGTTGGAAGGGGACCGAAGGTCTATCTCCTTCTCCATCATCGGCCAGTGTAGGTAGCGGCCAGAGGGGCGACGCCACCCACAAGTCAACCGATGGTCTACTACACCGCTGACAATCTCAACCACGGCACCGATGGGCTCCACCTCAATCGGTCACTAATCTAACCCAATTCCATAATGATTTAAGGTGATTATGTATAGGCTAAGGATTAGAGTAATCCTAAGAACTAATAGACCTTTGCTACAACCAATTCAGTGGTGGCATCCCCGCTGCAATAGGTAAATGCTCTGCTCTTGGAATGCTCAAGGCTGGCCACAACAACATCAGTGGAGCCCTCCCGGATGATCTCTTCCGTGCCACATCATTGGAGCACCTCTCATTTCCTAACAATGGTTTACAAGGAACAATTGATGGTGAACTCCTGATAAAGCTCAGTGATCTAGTTTTTCTTGATCTTGGGGGGAACAGATTCAGTGGCAAGCTCTCGGTTTCTATAGGTCAGCTCGAGAGATTAGAGGAGCTTCGCTTGGACCACAACTACATATCTGGGGAGCTACCATCAACCTTGGCCAATTGCATAAATCTAGCAGCCATCGTCCTCAAGAGCAACAAATTCACAGGAGACCTTGCTAAGGTTAACTTCTCCAACCTACCAAATCTGAAAACTTTAGATCTTCGCACGAATTACTTCACTGGCACAATACCAGCAAGCATCTACTCATGCAGTAAATTAACTTGGTTGCGGTTATCTTTCAATAAGCTTCATGGTCAGTTGCCAGAGAAGATAGAGAACTTGAAATCCCTTACCTTTGTCTCTCTTTCATACAACAAATTTACTAATATCACAGGTGCACTTCATACACTCATGAGCTTAAGGAACCTCACTACCTTGCTAATTGGGGGAAATTTCATGCATGAAGCTAGCCACGGGATGGAACAATTCATGGTTTTGAGAATCTTCAGTTTCTTGGCATAACTGATTGTGCACTGACTGGAAAAATACCTAGTTGGCTCTCGAAGCTAAAAAAATTGGAACTTCTACTTTTATACAACAATCAACTTAGTGGACCGATACCAACCTGGATTAATAGCCTAAACTTCCTTAAGTATGTAGACTTATCCAATAATAGCCTTACAGGGGAAATACCAACAGCACTGATGGAGATGCCAATGCTAAGATCAGACAAGATTGCAGATCACTCAGACCCAAGACCGTTCCATATGCCAGTTTTTGTGGCTCCATCTCTTCAGTACCATACGACTAATGCATTCCCTAAAATGTTGAATCTAGGTAACAACAAATTCAGTGGTGCGATCCCCAAGGAGATTGGTCAGTTGAAAGCACTCCTGTCTCTCAACTTGAGCTTCAACAACTTACATGGGGAGATCCCACAATCGGCCAGCAACCTCAAGAATCTGATGGTGCTAGACCTGTCTTCCAACCATCTGACAGGTGCAATCCCTTTGTCACTGGTGAACCTGCACTTCCTTTCTGAATTCAATATTTCTTACAATGACCTTGAAGGGCCTGTACCGATTATAGGCCAGTTCAGCACATTTCCACGTTCCAGTTTTGCTGGGAACCCAAAGCTATGCAGCCCTATGCTTTTGCACCACTGCGATTCAGCAGAAGCAGCTCCCGTCTCCGCTATCTCCACAAAGCAGTACGTCGACAAGGTTGTATTTGCAATTGCAATTGGCGTGTTCTTTGGAGTAGGAGTGCTATATGATCAGATAATCGTGTCCAGATTTTTTGGCTAAACCAGTTAATAATTTGTATTCTCTTGTACATCATGCAATGGATCACAGAATTGAAATAAGCAGCCAGAAGCCGACTTGTAATTACTATAACCATCTCCAACAGTGTAGTGATTTTTAGTGTTTCTCACATCAACAAGATTTGAGTCATTAGCTCCACCCACAGAAAAATGAACACCCCAGGTAAACCTGATCAGCCAGCTCGCGATCTGTCACCGAAACTAGTTAGTACTTAGTACAGTCTGCTCCGATAGATAGATCGCGAGCTGGCCGACCAGTCGCCAGTCGGTGGACATATACTAAACTGAAATCACATAGCAGATAGATCGTGTCAATATTGTGCGCGAATGTGAATGTTTATCGAGATAATTTACACTAAATATTTCGAATTTTTTTCCCCTGCAATTTGCCACAAGGTGACCGCAAATCTGCAACTGACAACACTGCAGTGAATACTATCAGAAATGTCTGCAAAACTACAGAACAAAAAACATCTTAGCAGAAACTACCGAAGCTCAAACGGGCACAATCCCAAAATCTGTAAAACGGACAGGATGAATTCAATCAAGCAGCTACTCGGTACAATTAATCCTTCCCTTCCACAAGACCTTTTGCGGCGTTGATTTACCTCAGGAGCAAGCATAGCCCACGGCCTCACGGAGCCACGGACGTGACCCTCGCTCGGTCCAGCACCGATCCGATCGCGCTGCCTTGCCGCCGAGCGCGTCCGCCGCCCGCCGGCGCGTGCGCGAGGCCGCAGTTCGGCGTTGGACAGTGGGAGTGCCGAATTGGCGATTGGCGAGGACGACGAGATGATTCGCCTGTAGCTGTAGGGGATCGGCGTGGCTGGGCCTTCCACATGGGCTGGGCTGCGGGTGGACATGGGCCGGAGAACAGGGGGAGGACTACTGTCCAAACGTCCGATAATTGCAAATTATCGAATGGTGTTCAATCCCATATATAAAAATATTTCAGATGTTTTACTACTCAATGAAAAATATTTCAATAAATTTTTTTGATATATTTCAACATACGGTAAAAAATGTTTTAAATACTTCCCTTAATTTGTTAAAATGTGAAACACAATAAAATTACCCGTTGAAATATTCTGCTCTTGCGTATAAAATATTGAATTGTAATGGTTAAAACATATATTTTTCTTTTATTAGAATATAATCAATTAAGATTTTTTAAAAAGATTTAATTACAATGGATAAAACAGTGCAATCTGATCACAAATCAAATAAATAGTTTATGAGGAAAAGTCATTTGAAATTTAATAAAATGTTGCATGCATGCATGCAAAGTAATGGCTAATTCGTATGTGCTGCTCAGTGCGTCCATGGGCGTCTGATCGCACGGCTTGTGTCGGACGTCCGTGGCAGAGCATTCTCCGAAGAACAGAGAATGATTGTGAGGCATCTAATCTACTCACTCTGTACTCATATATAGCAAATTTTAGCTCTTGGCATAGATATTGAGGAAAGGGGTAAAAAGACTTATTTAACTTCTTGAGATGGGTGCAATGTGGGACTGGATTAAAGACAAAAGGTACTATTAGTAGTTTAGTGGTAAAAATTATATTTTATATATCCTAAATTATTATATTTAAGACAAAATTTAAACTCTAAAATTATTATATTTTAGAATGGAGGGATTTGAACCTCCGAGTAAGAGGACCAAAACCCGCTGCATTAGCACATGACCATGCCCCATTTTGGATTTTATGTGAGTTTATTCGTTATTCATCAATCCTACTTTAATCTGTTATTATATACTAAAGATCTATTAAATGTTCTTTGGAGCACTTCGTGTTGCTCTAATAAATTAGAAAAAATCCTATAAATTCTAAGAAAAAAGCTAAACAAGTAAACATCGGTTTTCACTTGATAAGGTAGACCAATCATTCTAAACCGTTAGATCTGTGAAAAAAAAAACAAATCCCAACACCTCCCGTCCCGGGCACGCACATACATCCCCTGTGTATGCACGTAACGTACGTACGTAAGCATACGCCTGCGGCCTGCACCCTCCTTCCCTCTAACATGTCCTCCCTCGTATACCATCCCTCTTCTTTTTTTTTATATATGTTAGTTAGATGGAAAGCATGATTTGTGGCAACAAATTTTAATCAGCTGTAGCATCTAAATCATATAGTTAATTTCTGATCCGACCTTGTGCACGTCATTCAAGCAGTCATAAAAAATTATAAAAAAATATTATAAATTAACCTTTTGCATGCCATTCAAGCAATCATAAAAAAAATGAAAAAATATTATAAATTTTATAACAGTATATAACTTGATCTACAGTGCCAGAAATAAAATAAACCTAACTATGAGTGATATTCCAAAAAAAAATAACCCCCACTATCATGAAATTGTGATAAGTAAAAATAATGCTATTAATCCATCATTTATTCATTTATATATCTTTATTACATTAAACATCATCGCACACGATGTTTCCACTTAAACCGGTCATCCTTTATTTTTAATCATTAGATCTATCTTTAAAAAACATAAAACGCAAAGTGCCGTCCCTTTCCCTCTCTTGCTCAAGCTATCACCTTCTCTCTCCTCCCTATTTTTTAGCTATCAAACTAAAAGCAAGATGAATTCAAAAGACAAGAAGATTTAGATAGGTTCAAACACTCAGCGAGAGGTAATACCCTACTCCTGTTATAGTGGATTGCTTTCACTTGTGTATGAGTTGTTTCCCTAAGGAGACTCCTTGCCTGCCTTATATAGGTGGAGGGGCAAGGGTTACTGTCGATGTTTTATATCGGCAATGATTATATGTGACTACTCGTGAGACCTAAATTTGATGAATTACAAAGGAACATGAAACAATTTATCCTGGTTCAGACCCTCGAAGTGAGGTAATACCCTACTTTCAGCTGTGGTGTATTGTATTTGAGGTTTCTCTAGTGAGATTGTTTTCTTGCGTTGTTCTCTTCTGCCCCAAGGGACTCCTTACCCCTCCTTATATATTGGAGGGGTGAGATTATATGATAGGAATCCCAGTCGGATTCCAACCAAGGGATTTCTGTCTAGGAATACAATATACCCGATTAGGACTATATCCCTTTCCTTATCACACAAGGTAATACGTACCGAGTTCTGTTGCATCCCTAATTACAGGATTGGGCCTATCCTCTATCCGAGTGGCCTCAAAACTTCTCATGAGGTACCCGAGGCCCATGGCCTCCACCTGCATACTCGGTGTCGACCTTGGACTTCGCCTGTCGATGTTTTAAATCGACAATAATAATATGGGGCTACTCGTGAGATCTAAACTTGATGGACTACAAAGGAACACAAAATAATTTATCGTGGTTTAGGCCTTCGATGTGAGGCCCTACTTCCAGCTGTGATGTATTGCCTTTGAGGTTTCTCTGGTGAGATTCTGTTCTGCCCTCAGGGGGCTCCCTACCTTCCCTTATATATCGAGAAGGCAAGGCTATAGGATAGGAATCCCAGTTGAACTCCGACCAAGAGATTTTCTTCTAGAGATACAACGTACTCGACTAGGACTATGTCCTTTCCTTATCGTACAAGGTAATATTCACCGAGTCTTGTTGCATCCCTAATTACAGGATTGGGCCTATCCTCTGTCCGAGTGGCCAGAAAGCTCCTCGTGAGGTACCCAGGGCCCATGGCCTCCACAGTAGCCCCTGAGACCTTTATAGTTGAGTCACAGCTGATGCCGAGTGCCTAGTTCCACACCCCTAACATGCCGAGGGTGCCGTTCGATATCCCCACCATGCCATCTGGAGCTTGGCCAACCTCAGACTGCTGCGCGACGAAGCTAGCACTCCTGGAGAGGAAGAAAAACCTCCAACCAAAGAAGATCATCAACTGGCGTCCCGCCACCAGTGAGTCAATCCCCTCTCTAGGTCCTCATGAGACCGTGGTATTTGCTTCTTTTTTCGACCACGGTCTCACCCTTTCTTCTTCCGATTTCCTCCGTAGGCTCCTTGGATATTACCAGATATAGCTCTACCATGTCAGCCCCAACTCTATTCTCCACATATCGATCTTCGTCACCCTCTGCGAGGCCTTTCTAGGGATCGATCCCCATTTCAACCTTTTCCGCTTTCTTTTTCATGTCAAGCCGCAGCCCTCTAAATATAAAATCTAGGTGATAGGGGGAGCAGGCCTTCAGCTCTGCAATGAGATAAAGAAGGCTTATCTCCATGTTCCCCTGAAGACTTCACTAAAGGGATGGCATCAGGAGTGGTTTTACTGCTCCAATCTAGAGCCCTCCTTGCCCCCTTTTTCTAGAAATCCCCCTGCTGTTCTGGAGAGCTGGACTGCTATACCATTGCAGGCTGAGATGGTCCAGGTGCAATTGCTGCTGGAGAAGATCAACACGCTGAAGAACATAGGGCTGACCGACCCCTAGGTGGCTAGGACGTTCCAGAACCGACAAATTCGACCTTTGAAAACCAGGAGTCATCTTGGCTATGATTACCAGGGGAAGAACGATCCTACTCGGGAGAGCTTTGTTTTTGTCAACAAGGATGTCGTCACTGACACCTTACTTGGCTATTTTGTCAATGGAGTCATCGAGACTCTAGATGCCGAGCAAGCCCCCAAACCATACTGCAAAGATAGGCCTCGGCCGAAGGTAATGTCGTGTGTGATACTTGTCTTAATATCCATCTGTGATGTGTGGTATGAATGTTGCTCAATCAAGCTTTCCTTGATGCTTGACACTTGCAGGAATTTGCTGAGTTCGATTCTAACCCACAAGGCCAGTCGGCCAGTATGGCTAGGAAACGGTCAGCCAACCTCTCATCAGCCCAACCCAGCCCCAAGAGGGTTGGGAAGTGACCAGTGATGAACCAGACCAAAAAGAAAGGCATGCCGAGTAAGGCATGTGTTAACGCCAAAATTTGGTAAGGCCCTATGTCAGATTCGGTCAAAGGAGAGATTGCAGTCAACTGACGAAGAAGAGGCCGGAATCGGGAAGGAGCCGTGAAGACCGTTACTTGGCAGTTATTTGCTATACTTGTTAATTAGGCAGGTGTTTATCTTTAGGAAACCTGACCTCGTGTCCGGTCAGGATTAGTTAGCTTTTTTCTGTTATGGATAGGAAATCATGTATCGTGTCCTATAAGGACTCATGTAACTCGGGGTATAAATACGTACGCCCAGGCACATTGTAAGACATCACAACGATCAATACAAACTTTGGCGCATCGCCACCCCTTCGGCGGGATCCTGCTTCTCGAGCCGGGCTGCATCGGTTAGGTCCGAACTCCTGCGAGAGGGTAAGTCTCGTCACCCCGGCTACCTATCGGCTAGGACTTCCTCGGTTAGGTCCGATATTCTAGTCGGTTTATGGTAGTCGGCTTACCATGATATATTTATTTTATCTATGGCTGCATCAGTTCAGTTTGATCTCATAGATTGATTAGGTATATCACATCACGCGTGCGTAGATCGTATCGGCTTACTAGGAGCGGTTTATCATCAGTTTGTGCTGCATCGGTTAGGTCCGACCTACTAAACTGCTAGCGATAAACCGATCCTGCTAAGTCGATGCTTTACGCGCAGGCGTCTTATCGGGGTGTTTAGCCGGTAAGTTATCTTCATCACGATCGCATTATATCTATCGACCCATTGAGGTATCGTTATCATCGTCGGTCTGTGCTGCAACGGTTGGGTCCGATCTACTAGACTGACGATAATAGCTTTACTCTTGATGAGCCGATGGGTGTTATGCGATGTTGTTATCGGAGTGCTTAGCCGATAAGTTATCTGTTGAAGCCGACTACGTTTATTCATTGTCTTATTTTACAATCGGCTTCTAGCCCTTTTATTCATATGTTCTGTCCGATAGTCAGCTGGCTCATCAATTGTCTATCATTTATGTCATTACATACCTTATTACATATTCTTGCCTGTATTATTGTTACGATCGGCTAAAGGCTAGCCGATTGGTTTATTCTGCCGATCCAAGTGCAAGTACAAGCAGGTTCCCGGGCGCGACCCCAGGCGAGGTCTCGGGCACGAGCTCAGGTAAAGACCCGGGTAGTACGAGCCCGGACAGCGGATGAAGACCCCGGGAGCCGACATAAGCAAGGGCCCGAGCACGGGCATATTTTCACGGCAATACCAGTAACACTAAACTATGATCGGCTAGAGTTTATTTGATTTATTTACTTACGCATTCTGCCCGTTTATTTTACCAAGTTTATAGCCGTTTTTTTTGAATATCCCTTCGATGATCGGCTAGCGCGATACTTGTTTATTATTATGCTATTGCTTCTGCCATCATCGGCTTTAAGCCGATGTATAAGTGCTACAGTGCTTATCGGTCATCGGCCGATCAACGAGTCTAGATCGGCTTCCAGCCGATTGGCTCATTGATCTAACATTTTCCTCCTTGTCAATTACAGGGTCAAATTGACTGGCACGCCTACGAACCTCAACATTTTAGGACCTGCACTGGAGTAAAGCAAATCTCCCAGGCCTTCACGTGTCAACCCGACGCCGAACCAGATCCCGGCGATTTTTGGCGTCAACACGCTTTTGGCACGCCTGGTGGGACCGAAGTTTCAACCCAAAGTTTCAACGCAAAGTTTTGACAATCAGACCTGCAACATGGCTGGGAAAGAGATCAAGACAGACAATGTAATTCCAGTCAGCATGGAGGATTTAACAGAAGAGCAGAAACAACAGATTGAACAAACTATGGCTAACTTTCAGAAGCTGTGCTTAGAGTCCTTTAGTATGACAAGGCAAGGGCCGATTCAGAAATCCCAATTTCCGAAGCCAGTATTGGTTGGAGAATCGAGCCATACACAACCCGAGAGCCCACCGATTAAACCTTTGCAGGAGATGGTCAATGAGGCTATACACCACGCGCTCATTAATCAGTCGGGGATCTTGGTAAATACATTACATAACCTCATCAAGAAGACTGTTGATGGATCGATTGCCCAAGAACCAACTCGGGGTCCTGTTTACCTCCCACCGAAGGTTGAACCAACTCAGATTGCTTACAACATCAGCCGAGATATACCAGAACACATGTTTACACAGAACCAGGCTGGGGGGCAACAGGATATTCCTGCTGGGTACCATCGGACTGCCTACTATAGAGGATATCAGCAGAATTATCCAGGAGGCGGGGCCGATCCAGGCAGTTATCAGAAGGATTATTATAGACAAAATCGGCAACCAACTCCACCGATACAGTACCACCAGTATCAACAGGAGAATCCAAGGGAAGAAGACTTATCGGTACGAGTTGAGGAAATAATGAGGGAACAGTTCGGCATGAAGCCCAGAGAACAAACGTTTATGTATCGGCATCCATATCCCGAGTGGTTTGACAGGGTCCCGTTACCACACCGATACAAGGTCCCGGATTTTTCTAAATTCTCAGGGCAAGATGATACATCTACAGTGGAACATGTTAGCCGATTCCTGGCACAGTGCGGGGAGGCATCGGCTGAAGAGGCCCTGAGAGTTAGATTTTTCCCCTTGTCCTTATCCGGGTCGGCTTTCGCATGGTTTTCTTCATTACCACCGAATTCAGTTCGGGGGTGGGCCGATCTAGAAAAACAGTTTCACAAATACTTCTTTGCTGGAATCCATGAGATGAGACTGACAGACTTGACGTCGTTAGGCAACGACCAGATGAAACAGTACCGGAGTACATCCAGCGATTTCGGGAGGTTAAAAACCGATGTTACAGTCTGAACCTGAGCGATGGGCAGCTGGCAGATTTGGCTTTCCAGGACTTTTGGCGCCGATCAAAGAGAGATTTTCATCCCAGAGTTCGAGTCCCTGGCGCATCTGGTGCAGAGGGTATCGCTCATGAAGCCGATTTCAAGAAGCGAAGAAGGAAAATTTCAAAGACGAGTTGCCCAGGTACAAGTTTATTCATCGGACTCAGACGATGAGGAATCCGATGCTGAGGTTGGATTGGCGGAGTGGGCTAGGAACAATAAATCGGTATCGTGTCCATGGGTCAAGGATATCGGCAAGGAGGAACGGTATGATTTTGATATCAGTAAGGCCGATAAAATATTTGACTTGTTGTTACAAGAGAAGCAGATACAACTACCGCCAAATCACGTTATTCCGTCAGCCGAAGAACTAAAGAAGAAGAAATATTGCAAGTGGCACAATGTGATATCGCATCACACCAACGAATGCAAAGCTTTTCGGCAACAAATTCAATCGGCAGTCGAGCAAGGACGAATCAAGTTTGAAGACAAGAAGCCGATGAAGATTGATGGGCACCCGTTTCCCGTGAACATGGTATACGCGGGATCATCATCAAGGGATCAGGCCGATGGAACAGGACGTCAAAGGTACAAGCCAAGGGTCACTTCATCGGATATGATAGAAAAATATTCAAGATACGAGAAACAGAGGGATGAGCCAGAGATGTATAATCCGCATTGGAATTGCCCGTTCTTCCGATTCTGCTGGGATCAGGGGATGAGATTGCCGTCAGTAGAAGATTGTCCCGAGTGCAGCAGTGCAGGGAATCGGCATGATCGCCAGCAGGAGTTTTTGCGGGATCGGTCGCTTGGGAAAAGAGCATCGGTTCATAGCCGATTAGGGCCGATCCATGAAGAGTTCCTTGAAGAGGGTAGAGAGAATGAAGAGGAAGTACATGAAGGACAAGTCCAGAATCCTCAATGGTGCCCTAGTGGGATATTCACGAAAAATCAGAAGAGGAGGGCACAACGTTTACGACACCGAGAGCAACAGGAAGAACAGAGTCAAGATCAGGGAAAGGCCGATCATCATCACAAGAAAACTAAACAGGTTTGGCGCGTGAAGGAAAAAGATGATGAACCTGATCAATCGGTCCCAGCAAATATGGTGTTCTTTTTGCCTCGGGAGTATAGAGCTCTTTCATCAGATGAAGAAGGCGATGAGGAGATTTTTGCTCAGCTAACGTTACAACCCGATCAGGCTATATTTGACAAACCTGAGGAATCAGAGCATCGGCACCTAAAGCCATTGTACATCAAGGGTTATGTGAATGGGAAGCCGATGGCAAAGATGCTGGTTGATGGGGGAGCAGCAGTTAATCTCATGCCTCATGCCACATTCCGAAAATTGGGGAAAACTACCGAAGATCTGATCAAGACAAATATGGTGCTAAAGGACTTCGGTGGGAATTCATCAGAAGCTAAAGGTGTGTTGAACGTGGAGTTGACAGTAGGGAATAAGACATTACCCACCATGTTTTTCGTTATTGACGGGAAGGGGTCGTATAGTTTGCTGCTCGGCAGGGACTGGATTCATGCAGGTCGTATAGTTTGCTGCTCGGCAGGGACTGGATTCATGCAAACTGCTGTGTGCCCTCGACAATGCATCAATGTTTGATACAATGGCAGGGAGATCAAGTCGAGGTAGTGCTAGCAGATCGGTCGACCAATATTGCCATGACCGATCTACCAGTTTGGGAAGCCGACGGTGTTGATTGCCTATCCAGAAAAATATGGGAAGGAGATTACCTTAAGGTCACTAGCCAGGGGATACAGCCGATTCAGCAAGTCGGCTCTGAATTGTTACTCTGATGGGCTCTATTGAAGACTTCGAGGGGAAACTGGGGGCAGGGATTTACGTCGGCTGATGATTTGGAAGAGATTGATATAGGACCAGGAGATAAGCCAAGGCCGACGTACATAAGCAGAAAACTAAGTCTTGAACTTCGAGAAGAATTGATAGCATTATTGAAGGAGTATCGGGATTGTTTCGCCTGGGAGTACCATGAGATGCCAGGATTAAGCCGATCGATTGTTGAACATCGGCTGCCCATTAAACCAGGATATCGGCCATTCAAGCAGGCTCCAAGGAGATTTAAGGCAAGAATTATATGAGCCGATCAAGGCGGAGATTACAAGGTTATATGATGCCAAATTTATAAGACCATGCGATATGCTGAGTGGGTTTCTAATATCGTCCGGTGGAGAAGAAAAATGGAAAATTGAGGATATGTATTGATTTCCGGGATCTAAATAAGGCTACCCCCAAGGATGAATACCCAATGCCGATAGCGGATTTATTGGTGGATGCAGCCTCAGGCCACAAGATTATCAGCTTCATGGACGGCAATGCGGGATACAATTAGATTTTTATGGCTAAAGAAGATATACATAAGACTGCGTTTCGGTGTCTAGGAGCTATCGGCCTATATGAGTGGGTAGTAATGACTTTTGGATTGAAAAGTGCCGGTGCGACTTATCAAAGAGCGATGAATTATATATTTCATGATCTCATCGGCTTATTGGTAGAGATTTATATTGATGATGTGGTGGTCAAGTCTAAAAGTGAGGAAAGCCATATAGCCGATCTACAGAAAGTGCTGGAGAGAGCCAGAAATACGGACTAAGAATGAAATCCCAATAAGTGCGCTTTTGGTGTATCGGCTGGGCAATTTTTGGGTTTTATGGTTCATGAAGCGATGGGATTGAAGTTAGTCAGTGAAGTATCAGAGCCATTAAGACTACAGAGCCACCAAGCAATAAGATAGAGTTGCAATCGTTGACCGGCAAGATTAATTTTGTGAGAAGGTTTATATCAAATTTGTCAGGGAGAATTGAGTCTTTCACGCCGTTGTTGAAATTGAAGGCCGATCAAGAGTTTGTGTGGGGGGCAGCACAGCAGAAGGCATTTGATGAGATCAAGAATTATCTGAGTTCCCCACCTATTTTAATTCCGCCACAGAAAGGACTACCGTTCAAGTTGTATCTGTCAGCCGATGAGAAATCCATCGGTTCTATTTTAATTCAGGAATTTGAAGGCAAAGAGCGAGTTGTGTTTTATCTGAGCAGAAGACTTCTGGATGCTGAAACAAGGTATCCTGCGGTGGAAAAATTATGCCTGTGTTTATATTTCTCGTGTACGAAGTTAAGGCATTACATCCTATCGGCTGAGTGTACAGTAGTTTGCCAGGCCGATGTGGTCAAATATATGTTGTTGGCTCCAGTCTTGAAAGGGCGAGTTGGCAAGTGGGTTTTTGCTTTGACGGAGTTCGACTTAAGATATGATCGGCTAAAACAAATTAGGGACAAGCAGTGCCGATTTCATTGTGCAACACAGAGGGTCCTCATGGGATTATAGTGGAGCCGATTCCCATGGACTTTGTTTTTTGATGGATCGGTTTGCAAGCATGGATTGGTTCGGCTTGGTTATTATATTCGCCTCGGGGGGCAAGTTTGAGTTTGCTTTTACAATTAAACCTTATCGGACTAACAATCAGGCAGAGTACGAGGCGGGTATTAAAGGGGCTTCAACTTTTAAAGGAAATCGGCGAGCCGATGTCGTAGAAATAATTGGCGATTCTTTATGGTGTCAAGCAGTTGTCTGGAGAATATGAGTGTAGGGATGATGTTTTGAGGTCATATTATGAGGAGTGTACAGATTTGTTAAGAGATTTCAAGATAGTATCAATAGATCATATTCCCAGAGGAGCAGAACTTAGAAGCCAATGATCTTGCACAGATTGCCTTCAGGGTATCGGCTGAATAGGCAGGTTTGAGGTTGAGATAGCCGATATTGGTATCCAGAACAAGGCCGATGACTGGAGACAGGAGTTAGTTGATTACTTGCAAAATCCGTCGCAATCGGTTTCCAGAAAGATTCGTATAAAGCTACTAAATATGTGGCTGCTTGATGGGGAGTTGTATTATCGGACTTTTGAGGGAGTTTTGCTAGGTGCCTGAATTTGGAAGAAGCCAAAGTGGTTATGTGCGAGGTGCTGAAGGCGTCTGTGGGACTCATCAATCGGGCGCATAAGATCG
The DNA here is from genome assembly GCA_003991445.1 of Oryza meyeriana var. granulata. Classification (NCBI taxonomy): domain Eukaryota; kingdom Viridiplantae; phylum Streptophyta; class Magnoliopsida; order Poales; family Poaceae; genus Oryza; species Oryza meyeriana. Next base: position 34,045 of record RYFJ01000406.1, on the reverse strand, counting down.
AAGTTGGTGGCTGAGCAGAATATAGGGTATTTTTGGCCGACAAGCTGGAAGAGTTGCTTTAGGTATTATAAAGGGTGTCAAGATTGTCAGAAATTGGCAATAATACAGCGAGCACACAGCATCAGCTATGACTCCTATCATCAAACCGTAGCCGTTTAGAGGTTGGGGAATTGATATGATCGCTAGGTATTTCCTCCATCAAGTAAAGGGCATAAGTTCATATTGGCGGCAACAGATTATTTTAACCAAGTGGTAGAGGCGGTTCCTTTTGAAGAAAGTTACGTCCAAGGAAGCGTCGAGTTTTGTAAAGAGCATATTAACTTATTGGTTTTGGGATTCCTCAGACGATAACTACTGATCAGGGGTCTATCTTGTTGTCTGATGAGTTTCAACAGTTTGCTGCCCAGTAATGGGAATCAAGCTATTAAATTTCGTCGCTGCCTATTATGCCAGGCCATGGGCAGGCAGAAGCTTCTAACTAAGAGTTTGATCAAGTTGATTAAGCGGAAAATTGTAGAGCAGCCACGGCGATGGCCATACTACATTAGCCGATTCACTATGGGCCTATCGGATGGCATGTCATGGATCTACTCGGTGCCGCCGTATCAGTTAGTATATGGCCATGGAGGCAGTTTAACGTGGGAGACTAACATCGGCTTCTAGAGAATTTCTTTGTAGAATCACGCTTGACGGCCGGTGATTATTAAAATTAATGACAGCATGAACTTGAAGATTTAGCTCAGAATCGTTGGTTGAGGGCGTTGGAAAGGATCAAGGAAAATAAGGGCTAAGGCAGTTCGGCATTACAACAAAAAGTGTGGTGAATAAGTCGTTTGCCGAGGGAGATCTTGTGTGGAAGTTGATTTTGCCGATCGGGTCGCAGAGATAAAAGTTTGGAAAATGGTCGCCTAATTGGGAAGGGCCCTATCGGATTAATCATTGTGTACCTGGGTAATGCCTATGTGTTAGAAATCTTGATGGGACAAGAGTTTGCTAAAGCGCTTAACGGAAAATATCTCAAGAAATACTACTCTAGGTGTGGGATCGATTCTAAATCGGTGAGGTATAGCCGATTTCTAAAATAGTCTGGAAAGCCGATGTTTTTGCATCGCCTAAAGACAGCCGATATCAATTGGTATCGCCTTTAGATCAAATAAAACACAAAATAATATTAAGGGGTAATTGAAGGAGACAGGCAGCAGGGCCGATCAAGTTATGTTACAGTATCAGCCACCGTATTTCAGGAAGTCATCAATTGTTAAGTTACAAGAATTTCTGAATAGTTTGCGATTGCGCGCAACGGATTTTGATCAATTTTCATAATGGCTGGATGTCGTCATCATCGGAGCCTAGGATGTGTCTCAAGTTCTTTGCGCCCGATGGATGACTGACGCACCGTCGCTTGCCTCAACCTTAGCCTCTTGGTCTTGGATGGCTTTGGCAGGAGCCGATAAGCTGGGATTCTGTGGCTTCAAGATCCTTGCGAACTTTTTCAAGTTCTAAGGCCAGCAAGTCGGCTTCCTTCTTTCTTCAGTTGGTCTAGCTGGGTTGGAGCTCTTGGGGCAGCAGCCATATCATCAAGTCGTTTTCTTCTCTGCCTGGGCTAGCAGCCCGATCGGCTTGGAATGCCTGCGGTGATCTCTGTGGTCAGCGGGCGATCGGCTATGCGCTGTCTAGGCTTGATAAGTTTAAACTTGGAGATTCCAGGTATGCTGCAGGGTTATGCATCGTATGAGTTTCTTCGGGCAGGTAGTGTGTATCGATTTCTGCAAGCCTTGCCCGAATTCGGCCCACAGTCTTCAACTAGCGCATCGATGGGTTGTCCAGCCGACTGTTGATGCTTGTTAAATAAGTCGCGCACGTCGGCTGGGGAACGACGTGTTTGGGTCGCTGTGCTGGGTTGGTTCGTCTTCTGCTCTAAAGTACTTACGATGTCAAAGGAACAAATCGGCTAAGGACTGCAAAATTGACATCGGTAAGGGATCAGTCAAAAGTTAAAGCACAAGTATGGGGCATAAAGAAGTTACCTGAGGAAGGACGTCAGCAGCTCGGGTGGCATCCGGCTTCAGTGGATGAATAGGGTGTTTCTTCGGAGGGGTCGATGGAATAGCACCATCTCGATGACGGTTGACTTGGGTCACGAGAGTGCGAGTGGCCGGAGAAGCCATCGGCTCAGTGCTTTGGAGGGGCACATCGAGGGGTGTTGAGGTTCTGGAGCGAGTGCCTCGAGCTGGGAATAAAACTTGTAAGATTAAGAGGAAGCGGTAATAATAATAATGTGTTTTGTTTGCGAGCATACCTGAGGAGAGGAGGGAGCCGATGTGTTTGAGGAGAAGGTGACGTGATGGGCAACGACATTTGGCATCGGTTTTTCTGCTTCTGTTCTCAGGGAGGGGCGATGTTGTCACATCCCCTGAGTTTAGCCAACACAAAGAAACTTACCGGAGAAAATACCTAAGAAAAGGAATTTTTAAAATGGCTAAAGAAATTAATCGATGGTGTAAAATGCAAGATAATAAATTGTCGTGGCCGGGAATATTTTTCTTGTATTCTCTGTGCCAAAATACATTAACTGGATTTTTAGTGGAATTTACAGAGCGCCGGAACTATCTTTATAAATCAAATAACGCTTATCGGAATTAACATCGTCGCTGAAATCTTTTTTCTTTCTTCCTTTCTCTTTTCTCCCTCGGGGCCGCTGGCCCCGCTCTTTTCTGTGCCGCCCGCGCCCCGACTCTCGCGCCGATCGCTCCGCCTCGCGCCCTCGCCTCGTGCCCGGCGTCGCCGCCCTCGCCCTGCGCCCGCGCCCCGCACCTCTGTTGGCCCGTGCCCTCTCCTTTGCCCGCGCCCCGCGCTCTCTCGTGCTCGCGCCTGTTGACGCCGAAAATCGCCGGGTCCTGGTTCGGCGTCTGGGTGACACGCGAAGGCCTGGGAGATTTGCTTCACTCCAGTGCAGGTTCTAAAGTTTGAGGTTCGTAGGCGTGCCAGTCAATTTGACCCTGTAATTGACAAGGAGGAAAATGTTAGATCAATGAGCCAATCGGCTGGAAGCCGATCTAGACTCGTTTCATCAGCCGATGGCCGATGTACACTGTAGCACTTACACATCGGCTTAAGACCGATGATGGCAAGGACAATAATGTAATAATAAACAAATATCATGCTAGCCGATCATCGAAGGGATATTCGAAAACCGGCTATAAGCTAGATAAAATAAGCAAGTATAATGCATAAATAAATCAAACAGATCCTAGCTGATCATGATCTAGTGCTACTGGTATTATTATGAAGGTGGTGCTGCACCCGGGCCCTTGCTCATATCGGCTCCCAAGATCTTCGTCGCTATCGGGCCCATACACTGGTCCTTACCCGGCTCATGCCCGGGCCCTTACCTGGGGTCGTGCCCGGGAACCTGCTTGTACTTGTGCTTGGATCGGCAGAATGAACCATCGGCTAGCCCTTAGCCGATTGTGACAATAATACAGGCAAGAACAAATAATAAAATATGCAATAACGTAAATGATAAAATAATTGATAAGCCAGCCGACTGCTTAAAAAGCGAACACAGGATAAAACAATGAATAAATGTAGTCGCTTTTAACAGGTAACTTATCGGCTAAGCACTCCGATAAACACCATCGCACAACACCATCGGCTTATTAAGAGTAAAGCTATTATCGTCAGTCTAGTAGATGGACCTAACCGTTGCAGCACAGACCGACAATTAATAACAATGGCCTCAATGAGTCGATAGATATAATGCGATCGTGATGAAAATAACCTTACCGGCTATACACTCCGATAAAGCGCCTGCACACAACGCATCGGCCTCAGCAGATCGACTTATCACTAGCAGTTTCAGTAGGTCGGACCTAAACGATGCAGCACGAACTGATGATAAATCGCTCCCAGTAAGTCGATACAATCTGTGCACACGTGATGTGATATACCTAATCAATCTATGAGATCAAACTAAACTGATGCAGCCATAGATAAAGTAAATATATCGTGGTAAGCCGACTACCATAAAACCGACTAGATATCGGACCTAAACCGAGGAAGTCCTAGCCGATTGGTAGTCGGTGTGACGAGACTTACCCTCTCGCAGGAGTTCGGACCTAACCGATGCAGCCCGGCTCGAGAAGCAGGATCCCGTCGAAGGGGTGGCGATGCGCCGAATTTGTATTGATCGTTGTGATGATTTACAAGGTCCCCGGGCATACGTATATATACCCCGAGTTACATGAGTCCTTATAGGACACGATATATGATTTCCTATCTATAACAGAAAACGCTAACGAGACCTGACCGGACACGAGGTCAGGTTTCCTAAAAGAGATAAACCTTTTCCTAATAACTATAGTAATTAACTGCCACGCGCGGTCTTCATGGCTCCTTCTCAGACTCGGTCTGCTTCTTGGATCAATTTCCATTATCCAACTGCAACCGTCCTCTTGACCGAATCTGATACAGGTCCTTACCAAATTTTGGCGTTAACACATGCCCCCCAATTTCGGAATTCTTCTGTAGGATTCCGAAATTCTTCCAACTTTGGGCCTCTAGATTTCTCCCATACCGAGGCGGCCCAAGATAGCCCACTTGCCATAAATGTTTGAAACAGTGCCAACGGCCTCAATTCCCGCTCGGCTGTCATACCTTTATAAAACGCTTCGTCTTCTTGCCCCTTTTTTTATACTTTCACATCACCAGAGCACCACCGCTTCATCTTCCACATCCTCACCAAGCTCTAGCGAATCTAGACGAATTACTGCACCTCTTTCTCCGTCCGTCGACCCCTGCAACCTCTCCTATTTCCGCGATGGCAACAGCATCTGTAATTCCTGAGGTAATCTTCTCACCCGGTTATTTTTCCCCAATCTGCAATCTGTACGAACCCGATTTGCCATGTTCTTCACCTGTTCTTCGTCGTTCTTGTCTACTGTAGCATCTCAGAGCCCAGATCCTGATTCCGGCCGCCGATTACCCCTGCTTTTTCTATCATGGCCCCATGGGCAGCGAAGATCCACCGATTTCATCAGTGCCGAAACCCAACGCATTCCTTCAAGAACTCGGCATGTTGGTCAGTGACTGGACCAACAGTTTCAGGTCCTGGCCGAGCAGATTGCCCGGATGGAGAGACTGGTACATCAGAGTATCGGCTGCAAAGAGGATCTATTGGGAAGAATCTCACATCGGCCACTGCATCAACCTCTCCTTGGCCGATATGGAAAGGAATGAATCTCTGCTCGCATCGGCCTCGTACTTCTGGTCTGATGCTCTCAATGCCTTTCTGTTTGGTCATGGGCCGATGACCCCACTCTGCTAGATGTGACCATGCTCACCTGCCTGGACACGACAAGCTACATCAACCCTTCAAACTCCGGTTCAAGCCTGCCCACCGGCTCCAAACAAAAAACATCGGCGGCTGGTCCAGGTACATATCTCTTCACACAAAGAACTGGACCCGGTTGATGATCGGGAGCACGTCGCTTTTCTGAACTTGTGTTGGAACGGTTCGTCTTTGGTGGCGCAACCCTCGGCCCGACGACCAATATGCAATGCCTAGCAGAGTGCTTGGCCGATAGGAAACAAAATTCCGTTAGGGCACTATCTCCTTGGCGCCACCTACCAGCTGCTCCATCAGGTGGCAACAAGCTATCGGCCGGCCAGCCCGTCGGCCACATTGGGGTCCTTGGTGGTTCATACAGCTCTGGCTTAATGTTTACACCTCCAAGGCCATCCCAGAAACTTCCCTCCTCAAGCAATCCTTCCAGCTGATTACCAGAAGATCAAGACCCCATCTACCGCCGATGCATCTCTATGGGTGAGGCTGCATCGGCCCTTTCTGGCGGCAAGATATCCCCTGCTGAAGTTAGCCAAGTGGTTCAAGGGTTTTATTATGGCTTTACCAGGGATGCTACTCTTTGTTTGCTTACAATGACGCATCATCATTTGAGATGCCCTTCCAACTTTGATCCACTCAAAGCTCTGAACGATGATCAATCAAAGCCATATTCCTATCGGCCATCAGTCCTTGCCTGCTGCCAACCGGCTTTTCTCTGGGCCGAACTCAACCATCGTATGAAGTTCTACCACCCATCAACCAGCTCCCGTCAACTCGGCCTTGGCCAGCTTCCGATCGGCCTGTTCTTCATCGACAAACTCCAGGCTCGGGGCACGGTCAGCAGCGCCCTGGAATATGATCGGCTGCGGTCTTTTGACAGACTCCCTCCTGCTAGGCGCTGCCACCAAGGTGTACGTCTGCACTGCCAATACCAAGCCTTTTGTCCGATGGTGGTCGGAATGGAAAAAACATCTGTTCTGCTTAGCGCCCACTTGTTATTGCTCCCGTCTGGACGCCGACTATGTTGAATCTGACAACGAGGTAACTCTCGCAAGCTTCAAATATCATCCTCAATCGTCTCTGACCCTCACTTTGCAGGCCGCCAGCGTCGAGCCCCCATCAACAAGCAACAGCGGTCGGCCAATTCTGTACCAACCTCATCAGCCGCTCCGAACTTAGGACGCGACGCTCCATCTCCATCGGCTCTTCTCAAGGCGCCTCGGCCGATGGACAAAAGCGGAAGAAGTTAGCGCATCGCCCTCTTTGAAGAAGCAGAAGACCGATGCCGATGTCGCTGCTCCAACGCCACCTTCTCCTCAAGCAACATCGGCTCCCCCATCCCCTCAGGTATGCGCCAAATCTTGTTATCGTCATTATCCACTCTCTCATTTACTTTACCAAATCCTTTTCAGCCTGGATCATCGGCTCCAGAACCTCAACATTCTTCTGACATCCTTTTAAGTGCCGAACCGATAGCTCCTCCAGCTCCCCCCCTTTCAGCACCAAGTCCTCCAGCCATCGACAAGACTGCTTCTATTCCATCGGCTGACATCGGCCCCTCTGAAGAACAACCCACTCATCCTACCGAAGCCGATGTTACCCGATCTGCCGACGTCCTTCCTCAGGTAACCTTTGTCATGCTCGCACTTTGCTTCTAATCTCTTATTGATCACCTTTCCGACACCAATTTTGCAGTCCTTGACCGACTTGTTCTCCTTCGACATCGGTCAATATCTGGAGGTAGAAGAAGCTACAGCCACCAGTGCAGCCTCCAAACCGTCCTTCTCAGCCGATGTGCGCGAGTATTTAACAAGCATCATCAGTCGGCTGGAAAACCCAATCGATGCACTGGTAGAAGACTGCGGGCCAATCCGAGCAAGATTTGCAGACATCGAACACCACCTGCCGAAGAAGCTCGTTGATGCATTGACCCCCGCAGCATACCTGGAGTCTCATAGGTTTAAACTTATCAAGCTCAGACAGCGTATAGCCGATCGTGCTGACCAACAGAAGATAGCCCAAGACATCCAAACCGATCGGCTATCAGCCCAGATGGATAAGAAGAAACTTGACGACATGGCAGCTGTCCCCCAAAAACTTCAATCCAAGCTAAATCAACTGAAGAAAAAGGAAGCCGATTTGCTGGGAGAACTTGAAAAAGTTCGCAAGGATCTTGAAGACACAGAATCCCAGCTCATCGGCCTGCCGCAAGCCATCCAAGATCAAGAAGCCAAAGTCGCAGCAGCAGTGCGCCAAGTCATCCATCGGCGCAAAAACTTGAAAGTCATCCCAGGCTCTGATGAAGACGATATCCGGGCCATCAATGAAATTGATCAGATCCGTCTGCGCGCAATCGAAACTATCCGAAGTTTTTGTAAGCCTTAAACTTTTATAACTGACGATTTTCGGAACATGCCGATCACCCTTTCCGCTGTCATGTAACCAGATCGGCTCTGCTACTCATCTTCTCAGTCCCTGATAATTTTTCCCGCTTGTTTTGATCTAAAGGCGATATCAATTGATATCGGCTGTCTTTAAGGCGACGTATAAAAACATCGGCTTTCCGAATTGCTTAGAAATCGGCTGTACTTAACCGATTTAAGAGTTGATCCAAACGCTAGGTAGTATTTCTTGAGATATTCCCATTAAGTGCTTTAGCAAACTCCGTCCCGTCAAGATCTTCTAATATATATGCGTTACCAGGCACACAGCGATTAATCCGATAAGGCCCTTCCCAATTAGGCGACCATTTTCCGAACTTATTATCTCTGGACCCGATCGGCAAAATCAACTTCCACACAAGGTCCCCCTCGGCAAACGACTTATTCACCACCTTTTTGTTGTAATGCCGAGCTGCCTTAGCCTTATTCTCCTTGATTCTTTCCAGCGCTCTCAACCGATTCTGAGCTAAATCTTCAAGTTCATCTGCCATCAAGTTATAATAATCATCGGCCATCAATTGATTCTGCAAAGAAAGTCTTCTAGAGCCGATGTTAGTTTCCCATGGTAAAACCGCCTCATGTCCATATACCAACTGATACGGCGGTACCCGAGTAGACCCGTGCATGCCATCCGATAGGCCCATAGTGAATCGGCTAATGTAGAATGCCATCGCCGTGGCTGCTCATCAATTTTCCGCTTAATCAACTTGATCAAACTCTTGTTGGAAGCTTCTGCTTGCCCATTGGCTTGAGCATAATAAGGCGATGAATTTAATAACTTGATTCCCATACTGGCAGCAAACTGTTGAAACTCATCAGAAACAAAAATAGACCCCTGATCAGTAGTTATCGTCTGAGGAATCCCAAACCGATAAATGATATGCTCCTTGATAAATTCAATCGCTTCTTTGGACGTGACCTTCTTCAAAGGAATTGCCTCTACCCACTTGGTGAAATAAATCTGTTGCTGCCAATATAAACTTATGTCCCTTACTTGATGGAGGAAAAATCTGGCCGATCATATCAATTCCCCATCCTCTGAACGGCCACGGTTTGATGATAGGATTCATAGCCGATGCCGGTGCCGCTGTATTTCCAAACTTCTGACAATCTTGACATCCTTTATAATACCTAAAGCAATCTTCCAGCATTGTCGGCCAAAAATACCCTACTCTTCTCAACAACCACTTCATCTTATGAGCCGATTGATGAGTCCCACAGATGCCTTCGTGCACTTCACACATAACCACTTTGGCTTCTTCCAAATCCAGGCATCTAAGCAGAACTCCCTCAAACGTCCGATAATACAACTCCTCATCAAGTAGCACATATTTAGTAGCTTTATACCGAATCTTCCTGGAAACAGACTGCGACGGGTTTCGTAAATAATCAATTATCTCCTGTCTCCAGTCATCGGCCTTGTTCTGGACATCAATATCGGCTATCTCCACCTCAACCTGCCTATTCAGCCGATATCCTGAAGCAATCTGTGCAAGATCATTGGCTTCCAAATTCTGCTCCCTGGGAATATGATTCATTGACACCATCTTGAAATCCTTCAACAAATCCACGCACTCTTCATAATATGACCTCAAAACATCATCCCTGCACTCATATTCTCCAGATAACTGTTTGATCACCAACAAAGAATCACCAATAATCTCTATAATATCGGCCCCGATCTCCTTTAATAGTTGAAGTCCTTTCAGCACCGCCTCGTACTCCGCCTGATTGTTAGTCCGATAAGGCTTAATTGTAAAAGCAAACTCAAAACTTGCCCCCGAGGCGACACAATAACCAAACCGATACCAATCCATGCCTGCAAACCGATCCATCAAAAAATAAGACCCACGGGATCGGCTCCACATAGTCCTCGTGAGACCCCCTGTGCTGGACAATAAAATCGGCCACTGCTTGTCCTTTGATTGCTTTAGCCGATTCGTACCTCAAGTCAAACTCTGTCAAGGCAAAAACCCACTTGCCAACTCGCCCTTTCAAGACTGGAGCCGACAACATATATTTGACCACATCGGCCTGGCAAACTACTGTACACTCAGCCGATAGGATGTAATGCCTCAACTTCGTACACGAGAAATACAAACACAAGCATAACTTCTCCACCGCTGGATATCTCGTCTCAGCATCCAAAAGTCTCCTACTTAGATAAAACACAACTCGCTCTTTACCTTCAAATTCTTGGATCAAAACAGAACCGATGGACTTCTCATCGGCCGACAAGTATAATCTGAACGGCACTCCTTTCTGCGGCGGAATCAAAACAGGCGGGGAACTAAGATAATCCTTGATCTCGTCAAACGCCTTCTGCTGCGCTACCCCCCACACAAATTCTTGATCGGCTTTCAACTTCAATAACGGCGTGAAAGACTCGATTTTCCCTTTTAAATTTGATATGAATCTCCTCACAAAATTAATCTTGCCGATCAACGATTGCAACTCTGTCTTATCGCTTGGTGGCTCTGTAGTCTTAATGGCTCTGATACTTCGCTGACTAACTTCAATCCCTCGCTCATGAACCATAAAACCCAAAAATTGCCCAGCCGATACACCAAAAGCACACTTATTGGGATTCATTCTTAATCCGTATTTCTTGGCCCTCTCCAACACTCTTCGTAAATCGGCTATATGGCTTTCCCCACTTTTAGATTTAACCACCACATCATCAATATAAATTTCCACCAACAAACCGATGAGATCATGAAATATATAATTCATTGCTCTTTGATAGGTCGCACCGGCACTTTTCAATCCAAAAGTCATTACTACCCACTCATACAAACCGATAGCTCCAGGACAACGGAACGCAGTCTTGTGTATATCCTCTTCGGCCATGAAAATCTGATTGTATCCTGCATTGCCGTCCATAAAGCTGATAATCTTGTGGCCTGACGCTGCATCCACCAACAAATCCGCTATCGGCATCGGGTACTCATCCTTGGGGGTAGCTTTATTTAGATCCCGGAAATCAATACATATCCTCAATTTCCCATTTTTCTTCTCCACCGGGACGATATTAGAAACCCACTCAGCATATCGGCACGGCCTTATGAACTTGGCATCGTACAACCTTGTGATCTCCGCCTTGATCGGCTCATATAATTCTGCCTTGAATCTCCTTGGAGCCTGCTTGAATGGCCGATACCCTGGTTTAATAGGTAGCCGATGTTCAACAATCGATCGGCTTAATCCTGGCATCTCATGGTACTCCCAGGCGAAACAATCCCGATACTCCTTCAACAATGCTATCAATTCTTCTCGTAGCTCAGGACTTAATTTTTTGCTTATATACGTCGGCCTTGGTCTATCTCCTGGTCCTATATCAATTTCTTCCAAATCATCAGCCGACGTAAATCCTTGCCCCAATTTCCCCTCGAAGTCTTCAATGGAGCCCATCAGAGTAACAATTCAGAACCGACTTGCTGGATCGGCTGTATCCCCTGGCTAGTAACCTTGAGGTAATCTCCTTCCCAAACTCTTCCGGATAAGCAGTCAACACCATCGGCTTCCCAGACTGGTAGATCGGTCATGGCAATACTGGTCGACCGATCTGCTTGCACCACCTCGACTTGATCTCCCTGCCACTGTATTAGATATTGATGCATTGTCGAGGGCACGCAACAGTTCGCGTGAATCCAGTCCCTGCCGAGAAGCAAACTATATGACCCCTTTCCGTCAATTACAAAAAACGTGGTGGGTAATGTCTTATTCCCTACTGTCAGCTCCACGTTCAATACACCTTTCGCTTCAGATGAATTCCCACCGAAGTCTTTCAGCACCATATTTGTCTTGATCAGGTCTTCGGTAGTCTTCCCCAATTTCCAGAACGTAGCATGAGGCATGAGGTTAACAGCCGCTCCTCCATCAACCAACATCTTTGTCATCGGCTTCCCATTTACGTATCCCTTGATGTATAACGGCTTCAAGTGCTGATGCTCTGACTTCTCAGGTTTATCAAATATAGCTTGATCAGATTGTAACGTTAGTTGAGCGAAAACCTCCTCATCTCCTTCTTCATCTGATGAAAGCGCTTTATACTCCCGAGGCAAAAAGAACACCATGTTTACCGGCGCTGATACGTCCTCATCGTCCTTCTTCTTCACTTGCCAAACTTGCCTAATCTTTTTGGGACGATGATCAACCTCCTCTTGACCCTGGCATTGCTCCTTTTGCTGTTCTCGGTGTCGTAGCCGTTGTGCCCTTCTCTTCTGATTCTTCGTGAATATGCCGCTAGGACACCACTGAGGATTCTGGACTCGTTTCCCATACGCCCCCTCTTCATCTTCTTCAAAGAACTCTTCATGGATCGGCCCCAATCGGCTATGAACTGATGTTCTTTTCCCAGGCGACCGATCCCACGAACACTCCTGCTGGCGATCATGCCGATTTCCTGTACCGCTGCACTCGGGGCAATCTTCAGCTGATGGCAATCTCATCCCTTGATCCCAGCAGAAACGAAAAAACGGGCAGTCCCAATGCGGATTATATTGTTCCGGTCCATCCCCCTGTTCATCGTACCTTGAGTACTTCTCTATCATACCCGATGAAGTAATCCTCGATTTACTCTGACGTTTTCCTTCATCGGCTTGAGTCCTGGACGATGACCCCGCATAGACCATGTTTACGGGAAACGGGTGCCCATCTATCTTCATTGGCTTTTTATCTTCAAACTTGATTCGTCCTTGCTCAACGGCCAGCTGAATTTGTTGCCGAAAAACCTTACACTCGTTAGTATGGTGCGATATCGCGTTGTGCCATTTGCAATACTTCTTCTTCTTTAGTTCTTCGGCTGACGGAATCACGTGGTTCGGCGGCAATTGTATTTGTTTTTCTTGCAACAACAAATCAAAGATCTTATCGGCTTTGCTCACATCGAAATCATATCGTTCCTCTTTGCCGATATCTTTGACCCATGGGCATGATACCGACTTCTTGTTCCTGGCCCACTCCGCCAATCCAACCTCAGCGTCGGATTCCTCATCATCTGAATCTGTTGAATAGACCTGAACCTGAGCAACTCTCCTCTGGTACTTGTCCTTTTTCGCCTCTTGAAATCGGCTTTCATGAGCCGATACTTTTTGTACTAGGTGCGACAAAGATTCGAACTCTTGAGACGAAAACCTTTCTCTAATTGGCGCCAAGAGTCCTTGAAAAGCTAGATCAGCCAGATGCCCATCGCTCAGGTTTAGACTATAACACCGGCTTCTGATATCCCGAAATCGCTGAATGTATTCCGGTACTGTTTCATCTGGTCGCTGCTTAACCGATGTCAAATCTGACAGTCTCAGCTCGTGAATCCCAGCGAAGAAATATTTGTGAAACTGTTTCTCCAGATCGGCCCACCCCCGAACAGAATTCGGCGGTAACGAGGAGAACCATGTAAAAGCCGATCCAGATAGTGATAGAGGAAAAAACCTAACCCTTAGGGCCTCTTCAGCCGATGCTTCCCTGCACTGCGCCAGAAATCGGCTGACATGTTCTACTGTAGATGTGTTGTCCTGCCCTGAAAACTTGGAAAAATCCGGGACCCTGTATCGGTGTGGCAACGGAACCCTGTCAAACCACTCAGGATATGGATGCCGATACATGAACGCTTGTTCCTTGGGCTTGATCCCGAACTGCTCCCTTACTATTTCCTCAACCCGTGCCGACAAATCTTCCTCTCTTGCATTCTCTTGTTGATACTGCTGATACTGCATCGGCGGGGTTGGTTGCCGATTCTGTCTGTGATACTCCCTCTGGTAAGTACCTGGATCGGCTCCTCCTCCCGGATAGTTCTGCTGGTATCCCCCATAATAAATAGATCGGTGATATCCAGGAGGGATATCCTGTTGTCCTCCGGCCTGGTTTTGTGCGAACAAGTGTTCTGGTATATCCTTGCTAATGTTGTAATTAACCTGGCCTGGCTCTATCTTCGGTGGGAGAAAAACAGGACCCCGAGTTGGCTCTTGGGCAATCGATCCATCAACAGTCTTCTTGATAAGGTTATGCAATGTATTTACTAAGACCCCTGACTGATTGATGAGTGCGTGGTGCACAGCCTCGTTGACCATCTCCTGTAAAGGCTTGATTGGTGGACTCTCAGGTTGTGAGCGGCTCGATTCTCCCACCAGTACTGGTTTTGGAAACTGAGACTTCTGAATCGGCCCTTGTCTCGTCATACTGAAGGATTCTAAACACAGCTTCTGGAAATTTGTCATGGTCTGTTCAACTTGCTGTTTTTGTTCTTCAGTTAGATCTTCCATGGTGACCGGAATTACGTTGTCCGTCTTGACTTCTTTTCCAGCCATGTTGAAATCTTGATTGAAACAATGTTTGTTGGAATTCTGGCTTAAAACTTCGGGTCCCACTGGGCGTGCCAAAAGCGTGTTGACGCCGAAAATCGCCGGGTCTCGGTTCGGCGTCTGGGTGACACGCGAAGGCCTGGGAGATTTGCTTTACTCCAGTGCAGGTCCTAAAGTTTGAGGTTCGTAGGCGTGCCAGTCAATTTGACCCTGTAATTGACAAGGAGGAAAATGTTAGATCAATGAGCCAATCGGCTGGAAGCCGATCTAGACTCGTTTCATCAGCCGATGGCCGATGAGCACTGTAGCACTTATACATCGGCTTAAGGCCGATGACGGCAAGAGCAATAACATGATAATAAACAAATATCGTGCTAGCCGATCATTGAAGGGATATTCGAAAACCGGCTATAAGCTAGATGAAATAGGCAAGTATAATGCATAAATAAACCAAATAGATCCTAGCTGATCATGATCTAGTGTTACTGGTATTGTTATGGAGGGGTGCCTGCACCCGGGCTCTTGCTCATATCGGCTCCCAAGATCTTCGTCCGCTGTCCGGGCCCATACACTGGTTCTTACCCGGGCTCATACCCGGGCCCTTACCTGGGATCGTGCCCGGGAACCCGCTTGTACTTGTGCTTGGATCGGCGGAATAAACCCATCGGCTAGCCCTTAGCCGATTGTGACAATAATACAGGCAAGAACATATAATAAAATATGCAATAGCGTAAATGATAAATAATTGGTAAACTAGCCGATTGCTTAACAAAGCGAGTACAGGATAAAACAATGAACAAATGTAGTCGGCTTTAACAGGTAACTTATCGGCTAAGCGCTCCGATAACACCATCGCACAACACTATCGGCTTATTAAGAGTAAAGCTATTATCGTCAGTCTAGTAGATCGGACTTAACCGTTGCAGCACAGACCGACAATGATAACAATGCCTCAATGAGCCGATAGATATAATGCGATCGTGATGAAAATAACTTACCGGCTATGCACTCCGATAAAACGCCTACACACAACGCATCGGCCCAGCAGGATTGACTTATCACTAACAGTTCAGTAGGTCGGACCTAACCGATGCAGCACGAACTGATGATAAATCACTCCCAGTAAGTCGATACAGTCTGTGCACACGTGATGTGATATACCTAATCAATCTATGAGGTCAAACTGAACTGATGCAGCCATAGATAAAATAAATATATCGTGGTAAGCCGACTACCATAAACCAACTAGAATATCGGACCTAACCGAGGAAGTCCTAGCCGATTGGTAGTCGGTGTGACGAGACTTACCCTCTCGCAGGAGTTCGGACCTAACCGATGCAGCCCGGCTCGAGAAGCAGGATCCCGTCGAAGGGGTGGCGATGCGCCGAATTTGTATTGATCGTTGTGATGATTTACAAGGTCCCCGGGCATACGTATATATACCCCGAGTTACATGAGTCCTTATAGGACACGATATATGATTTCCTATCTATAACAGAAAACGCTAACGAGCCCTGACCGGACACGAGGTTAGGTTTCCTAAAAAGAGATAAACCTTTTCCTAATAACTATAGTAATTAACTGCCACGCGCGGTCTTCACGGCTCCTTCTCAGACTCGGTCTGCTTCTTGGATCAATTTCCATTATCCGACTGCAACCGTCTTCTTGACCGAATCTGATACAGATCCTTACCAAATTTTGGCGTTAACACATAGTCAGCCTCCACTTTGGTTTTGGCCTTCTCTAGTTCGGCTTTGGCCTTCTCAACTTCCTTCAGCCTAATCTCTTGTTGTTTCCTCTCCTCTGCTTGGGTTTTCAACTCGACTTCGAGGGCTGCAAATTAGAATAGTCAAGAACTCGAGATTATAGTCAAAACACAACAAGGCAGTCGGGAATCAACAAAGCTGGAGAGATATACTTGGGATTTACTCGGGAGGATAATACAGAAGACTTACTTCTGATCTTCTTGGCTAGAGCCCACATTTCTTCCCTGAGCTGATCCACTGCTCCCCTTAGCCAAGTTTCCTTCTCCTGGCTAGTCCGTTCCAGGTCGTCCTTGGTAGCCTGGAGCTAGCCCAGTCGTTGGTGATAGGGGGCGAGCTAGGTCAGGACCTTGTTCACTTTCCCCGAGCAGTCGACAATCTTCTGCTCATAGCAAAACAGAGCAAAACAGAGTCAAATGGCGGAGTACCGGATTAAGGAGAACCGTCGAGAACTCAACATGGCAAGATTTGTTATATACCTAAACTCCCCAAGGCGCGGTGATTGCAGCACGAAGAAGAACTTCACGCTCCCTTGACGCAGCTTGTTCATCATGCTCATAGCTCTCCGCGACTCCCTTAGGGGATACCCAATGGAACGTTCTTGGGAAGTCGCGAGGAGGGGCTTCGAGCCGGGGGGATGTCTACTTCCTCAGAAGACGATGAAAATATCAGTGGCGATGGGGTCCTGGCCCTGGACTCAGTGGCTGCTGGGGCTTCAGCGATTTGCTCAGGGGCTAGAGCAGCAGCTTCAGCACTCCCCCCTTGGTCAACCGGCACTATTGGTCTTGCTGCCAGGACAGCTTCAGCCTCTATAGCTGGGGCAACCTCTGGCTTGGCAGGTGAACTTGTTGATGCTGGCTCGGCTGGGGACGACTCACTAACAGGAGTAGCTGGCGCGGTCCCCTTAGGATCAATGTTAACTCGCTTCCTGCACAATAAGTTAGGTATCAAGATACTATCACATCATTCAAGACTCTCGGAAGATTGAAGATCACTTACCTCTTGGAAATCTTGAACTTCCATGAGGGAGCTCTAGAAGATATCGGCGGTGGACAGCTGCTGGCTGTTGGGCTAGTCGGTGCGGCAGTCGGCGATGGCGCTTTACCTCCAGTCGGCCCTGTTTCTAGTGCAGCCGACTGGGGCATCGAGCTACTCTGTGGCACCGCCCTTGGGCTCGATGTTTCTGATCTTGTACTCGGCGGCATTGGCCTTGAGCTCGATGTTGCTGGCCTCGGACTCAGAGGAGAAGGCCTCGAGCTTGGCGTCCTAGGGGCTAAACTGGTGGGGTCTTTGATCGTTAGACTCCCCAGCGCCGTGCTCGGCCCGCTTGTTCTCTTCTTGCTCGGATCTTCAATGGGTTTCTTCCCAGCTCTCTTGGAGCTGGGATGGGCAGCAGAAGGACTGGCTAGCCTCTTCTTTGTTTTGGTGGCTGACAGGGTTTGGGAATCATCATCAAACTCCTCACAATCCTGCAAATGTTTAAACAACATACATCATACGTTGGAGGATGATTCTAGACAAATATCCCTAGATATTCATCACCAATGGATAGCAATTCCAAATCAACTTTTCAAGATTACCTGTGGCCGAGGCCTTTTTTGGCTGTAGGCTACAGTAACGTGCTTAGCGTCTTCTGTCTCCACAACCCCGTTGACAAAAAAGCCAAGCAAGATGTCAGTTACCTTGTTCGCATCAGTCAAGTCCGGGTATTCTCGGCTGGGATCATTTTTGCCCTGGTAATCCCAGCCAAAGTGGCTTCTCAGCTTCAGAGGCCTGGTGCGGCGGTTCAAGAAACACCTCGCCACCCAAGGACCAGTTAGTCTTGAGCTCTTTAGTTGATCGATTTTCTCTCTCAGTTGGTACACTTGGCCCATCTCTTCATACTTTGGCACAGAAGACCAGCTGGGCAGGACCACCAGAGAAGAGCCAGTGAAAGGGGGCAGAGAAGGTTCGAGATCGGAGCAATAGAACCATTCTCTATGCCAGCCCTTGAGGGAGGTTTTCAAAGGAACAGAGAGATAGATCTTTTTCATTTCGTTCCCGAGTTGGAGACCGGCTCCCCCAATCACTTGGACTTTGTTTTTGGACAGCTGGGGCTTAATGTGGAACAAATACCCAAAAAGGTTGAAATGGGGCTTATCCCCCAGAAAACATTCACACAATGTGGCGAAGATGGAGATTTGCAGAATGGAGTTGGGGTTCAGATTCACCAACTCTAGTTGATAGAAGGATAAAAGTTGGCGGAAGAAATCCGAGGAGGGAAGGGCGAGACTGCGATGGAAAAAAGAGGTGAAGGCGATTGTCTCACTAGATCGGGGGGGCAGCATAGATTCCCCTTCGGCGGTGTGCCAATGGATGACTTCTTGCCTTTGTAGCATTAGTTGCTTCTCCAAATACTTTAGCTTCATCAAGCCGCAGTCCGAAACCGGCCAAGCCTCCGCAAACATGTCTGGGATCTCAAGCAAAGCTCTTGGCATTGTTGGGAGTGAGAAGATTTGGGGGAAATGCTTTTGAAGGCTTGGGATGGATGCGGCGGAGCGGAATCACTCGAGTTTTCTGCTAGAGACGCCGACTATGGCAAACCCTAGCGAGACAAAGTGAGATGTTTCAGTACGGAAGCTAGAAGGCGAAACGATTGGTGAATTGGAGAAGATGAGGGAATATTTTCTCTCTCCTCGCTTTTATTGAGCCTATGCTGATAAGTGGGCTTGGGCCAGCTAATTCAGTACTGGGCCACAAGATATGAGTTTCTAAATGGCATGCTCTGTAAAGCCGACTGTTGGCTATGTTAAAATTACAGTACAAATGCTATTCATAGAAACTAATTAAATAATCTGATATACTTCATGAAAGCCTAATTGCTGGACACATGTGTTCAGATATCTGCATTATTTACCAGGTATTGAGGATACATCCTTATAAGGGTCGACAGCTGGTCTAAATTAAAATTGGGGATGCAGGTATCTCTCAAGTACACCTGACCACACATTGGGTTAAAATCCAAAAAGTGATACTCGGCTTACATGCTTAGCCACCAATTGCCATAAGCAAAAATTATTCCAGCTGACATGATGCTGAGGAATCTACATACCAAGTAGTATACTACTCGGGAAAGACTACAAGGTTAAAGATCTTTGACTTTATGTTTAATTGTTTCACAATTAAGCACAAAGTCGAGGGCTACACCTAATAGGTGCGCCTATTCGGTGCACACTATTCATATTTTTCTATGAAGCCCTTTATAGCCTCGTTGCCAGCTGACATGAAGCAGGACTCGAGAGAAGAAGCACTTGGACAAAGAGTAATCGAGAGCAATGCACTCGGTTATTCTTCGCCGTGGAGGATGAGCACTCGGCATCGGCTGTGACTCAACTACGAAGGTCTCAGGGGCTGCTGTGGAGGCCATGGGCCCTTGGGTACCTCATAAGAAGCAATTGGGCCACTCGGACAGAGGATGGGCCTAACCTTGTAATTAGGGATACAATAGAACTCGGCATACATAACCTTGTATGACAAGGAAATGATATAATCTAGTCAGGCACGTTGTATTCCTAAAAGGAAATCCCTTGGTTAGAGTCCGACTGGGATTCCTACTCTGTAACCCTGTCCCCCAAAATATAAGGGGAGGCAGGGCACCCCCTAAGGGCAGATCAGAATCATAGTGCAATCTCAATAGAGAAACCTCAAAGGCAATACACCACAACTAGACGTAGGGTATTACCTCATCTCGAGGGCCTGAACCAGTATAAATTGTTTCGTGTTCCTTTGTAATCCATCAAGTTTAGGTCTCATGAGTAGCCCCATATTATTATTGCCGATATAAAACATTGACATGGGGTTAATGGGCTGGCTTAATGGGCCGTGTGGGCAAGTCTACCTTGGCCGGCCGACGTGGCGCCTACGTGGCAGGCCACGTTAGCATGGACCGGGCGAGTGTAACGCCCCGGTTTCCGGGCCATTAAAAACTATTTTTAGTAAAAAACCTAATTTCAAAAATTTTTGGATCTTTGTGTGTGCTTAAGGATTATGTGCCGTAGATCTCAGTCAAGGCCTCCCTTCAAACCCTAAATCTGCATCCCAAATTCCCTCCTAAAATCCGAGACACAAATTTTGCAATTCGACCGCCGCTCTCTAAAATTCCTCGAAAAATCCAAAATCAAATATCTCACAAAAATTCTCTATACTCGGGTTCGAATTTTGCAATTCGAAGCCCTCCAATAAAACCCATCGAAATCATCTTTGAAGCCCTCTATTTAAAATCCTCTTATTTTGTTCCTCTTGGAAACCTTGAGTTCCATTGAGAACTCTCTTTCCAAAATTTGTCTCAAATCCCAAGAATTAAATTCAAACCCTAATCTCCCCTCAAGATCTTTCTTCCTATAATTCTTCTCTCAGAAGTTTCTCGAAAGACCCAGAAGTTCAAATCCCAAAATCAAAACAAAATACGAGTTTCAATCTCCAAATTATCCCTTCTGAAAACTCCCTATAGATCCCTCTCTCGTATATGCATGTATAAATATATGCGTATATGTGAGACCCTCTTCCAAATTCCTTCGATTCAATTCCTGAGAAAATCAAACATCAAGTTTCCAAATTATACCGTTTCAATTCTCTAAAAATTCGTATCCATCTCTTCGATATATATATATATCAAAGTCTAGAAACAAAAATACCTCAAAAAGTCCTCTCCATAAAAGCTCAGAATTTTGTGGGCCCAAAAGATAAAATTTTGGATCAAAATCCCTATTGGAAATCCTCCAAAATCAATTCAAACAAATACCTGGATAATTGTCAAACAACACTATTCCATTGGACCGCCCCATTCCCATTTCCTTCTCTCGGCCCCCTGCCGCTCGGCCTTCTCTCCCGCACGCCTCTGCAGCCGAAGCCAGCCCGCGGCCTGCACGCAAACGCGTGGCCCACAGCCGCTCGGCCCACGCCCACGCACCGCGCCCCGCACTGCTCGCAGCCCAGCCGCAGCCCCTCTGCCTCCCCACACGCGTGACGCAGCAGGCAGGCCCCCTCCGTCGGTCTCCTGCCCAAACAACGCAGACGTTGACGCACGGGCCCCGCGTGTAAGGCTCGTCTCCTTCCTACGCTGTCTCTCTTTTCTCTCCCCTCTCTCGAACTTTCTCGCCTCCTCTCCAACGCAAGCAGCAGAACCCCACACCTCCATGTCCCTGTCTGCCGAGCACAAGCGGGCCCCGTGGACAGATGGTCGACGTCGTCTTCCTCCCGTAGTCTCTCTCTATCTCTCGGTCTCCTCTCTTCTCTCTCTCTCTCTCGAACTCTCTCGTGTTTCCCTCCCGAGCCGACTGCGCCGTGCCCATACCCCCGTGCCGCCAGGCAAAGCTTCAAGGTCAGCGCTGCAACCTCGTCCTATCGCCATCCCCTCTCGCCTCGTCCCCTTTGTCTCCCTCCTCCATCTCTCGCGGTCGCCCGAGGAAGCCCGATGGCATCGGCCATGGCTATGCCAAAGTGCCACGTCCCGTCACCTCGCCGTGGCCCTCCTCTTCTCCTTCCCCCACCGTAGTCACGCTCCGTCCCGTCCTATCGTCTCTACTGCGCCGCGCTCACCTCGGTCGGCGTAGCCGCCCCGCCGTCCTGAGCCCCGCGCCCCGACCATCCTTATCCCAGGAACTCCACCATCTCTCTCTCCCTTGTCGCCTAGTGCCGCGCCTATAAATTCCCCACTCCGCCACGCCGTTGGCCCCCCCAAGCTCGAGCTTTCTCTTTCTCTCTCTCCGCCGCCGCCATAATCCTTCAGCCCCGCTCCAATCTTGTCGTCTCGAGCACAATCGACCAAGCCGTCGCCACCGTTGTGTTCCCCAGCATGCAGCGACCTCCTCCCATCCCTCGCCGGCACCCACACTTAGTGTCGATGCTTTGCACCGGCAATAAAACTATGGGGCTACTCGGCGAGGGTGAATTCGGTGGACTGCAGAGGAACACAAGAGAATTATACTGGTTCAGGCCCTCAAGGTAAGGTAATACCCTATGTCCAGTTGAGGTCTTATTCCTCTGAGGGGTATGTAGATCGATGATCTGGTTGCTCTTGTTGTGCTTGCCCTGAGGGGTGTCCTGCCTCCCTTTATATACTAGGGGACAGGGGTACATGATAAGGATCCCAGTCGGATACGACCAAGGGATTTCCTTCTTAGAGATAGAGTCCTATCCGACTAAGACTATGTTTCCTTATTACACAAGGTACAGCCTGCCGGGTGCTATCTTATCTCTAACTACATGGTCTGGCCCATCCTCTATCCGAGTGGCCCATGTACTGGTAATGAGGTACCCGGGGCCCATGGCCTCCATAGTAGCCCCTGAGACCTTCATAGTTGAGTCACAGCTGATGCCGAATGCTCGTCCTCCACGGTGAAGGTTGCCTGAGTGCGATGCGCCCGAGTACTCTTTGTCCGAGTAAGTCTTCTCCCGAGTCCTGCTTCATGTCAGCTGGCAGCGAGGCTATGAAGGGCTTCATGTAGATATATGAATAGTGTGTGCCGAATAGGTGCACCTATTAGGTGTAGCCCCCGACTTTGTGCTTAATTGTGAAGACAATTAAACATAAAGTCAAGGATCTTTAACCTGGAAGTCTTTCCCGAGTAGATTACTACGGGTATTTGTGACTCTTCGGTATCATGTCAACCGGAATAAACTTTATAATCTTGCCGAGTAGGAGACTACTCGTACGTAGGACTCTTCGACTTCATGTCAGTCGGAATATGTGTTTATAGTCTTGCCGAGTAGAATGTTACTCGTATATGCGACTCTTCAACGTCATGTCAGCTGGAAAAAGGGGTTTATAGTCTTTTCCGAGTGGCGTCCCACTCAAAAGTTAGACTCCTCCGCATCATGTCAGCGGGAAAAGATATTTATAGTCTCTCCTGAGTAGTGCACTACTTGAAAGTTGGACTCTTCCGCATCATGTCAGCGGGTAAAATGTTGCTCATGGCAACTGATGGCCACGCATGTAGGCCGAGTACCACTTTATGAAAATAAATCCATGGCGTGGTTAGGTGCCCTCGAGAAAGATACCTGCATCTCCAATTTTAATGAAGTCCAGCTTGCGATCCTTATAAGTATGTATCCTCGAGACCTGGTGAATAAAACAGATATCCAAACATATATGTTCAGCAATAAGGCTCTCATGAAGCATATCTGTTTACCTCATCGGCTCCTGCTAGCAGCACCAGCACTATAATTTCAACTCAGCCTGCGGGCGGCCCACTTGGAGCATGCTACTGTAGGAACTCATATCTTGTTGGCCCAGTGTGGACTGTGTAGGCCCAAGCCCATTTAGTCGGCATTGGTTATAAAAAGACGGGGAGAGAGAAAAAGATTCCATCGTCTTCGCCAAATCAGCCAATCTCTTCATCTTCCACCTTCACGCCCAACGTTTCGCCTCCCGCACGGCTAGGGTTAGCTGCTGCTATTCCCCACCCAAACTCGGTCGATTTCAATCCTCTCCGTTTGCTCCAAGCCCCCGATTTGTTTTTCCCCAAATCTCATCGCCTCCAGTCATGTTGAAGGCTTCGGATCTTGCGGGGGCGCCGGGGAGTTCTTGGCCGGTGTCGGAGTGTGGCTCGGTGAAGCTGAAGTGGCTGGAAAGTGAACTGAAGTTGCCTAGCCAAGAGGTGATTCCCTGGCGGCCGGCCAGGGATGAGTCGAGCCCGAATCCCCGACCTGGAGAAACGGTAGTTTTCGCCTCCTTTTTTGATCGAGGCTTGTGCCTTCCGTCTTCTGATTTCTTCCGCCGCATCCTTGATTTCTACGGGTTGGAGTTAGTGCATCTGAACCCCAACTCCATTCTTCAGATCTCTATATTTGTTACTCTTTGTGAGTGCTTCTTGGGTGTTGAACCCTATTTCATCCTCTTCCGACATCTGTTCCATATCAAGCCTCAGCCCTCCAAGAGCAATATCAATGTGATTGGAGGGGCCGGTCTTCAACTGAGGAGCGATGGGAAGAAAACGTATCTCGATTTGCCCTTGAAATCTTCTCTGAAGGGCTGGCACAAGGAGTGGTTTTATTGCGCCGATCTGGCTCTTGCGCCTGTTTACCGGTATGCCGCCGACGGTGTTGCCAAACTGGTCCGCAGAGCCGACCTTTGAAGAAATGGGCCAGGCACATCTGTTGTTGTCGAAGATAGATGACCTCAAGAGGGCTGGCTTGACAGGTCCTTGGGTGGCTCGTCGCTTTCTGACAAGGCGCGTTCAGCCGCTGAAGCTTAGGATCTCATTCGGCTGGGCCTTCAAAGGCAAAAATGACCCTGATCGAGTGAGCAACGAGTCGGCGGACAAGAGGGAGGTGACCGCGACCTTGTTCGGCTACTTCTCTGAAGGGGTGATCGTGACCGAGGACGACAAGCGCCGGATTGCGGCTTACAGCTTCATTCGGCCTCGGACCAAGGTAACCTTTAACCTTCCTCCGTGATGAATACCCGTGGGACCGTAGTTGTTCAGCATAGCATGACACATTTGGTTGACTCACTTGTAGTGGCATGAAGAATTTGATGAAGACTCCCATCCATTGTCGGCTGTCGCGTCGAAGAAGAGGCCGAGGAGTCCCTCTGCTGCCCAACCCGACTCTAAGAGAGCGGGGAAGAAACCGATTTTATATCGGGGCGAGGGGGCCATGACGGCGCGCGCCGTGAGCGGAAGCTTGAAAATAAAGGACGCCGCTGCCGCAACGCCCACGCGGTCAAGTCCCAGGTTGAGACCTGCGGGTTTGAGCCCGACGTTGTCGAGCCCGGCGGTGGCGCCACCGAGGGGCCGGCTAGAGCAGACGCCGCCTGGGGCGAAGGCTCCCAAGCCGACCATACCGGAGTCGGGGCCGACTCGGGTTGATACGCCTCCGCCGACAATGACGCCGACCGGGCCAATTGCCGGAGCTAGCGCTCCGCCGGGGAGCAGATCGCCCGGCAAGAAGCTGAGGTTCTCCAAGAGGTGCGCTGCTCCGGGTCTTCTGTAGTGTTTGTGTGTTGAAGTAATGTCTTGATGTCATGCTTCGTCGTGCAGGAAGCGGGCCGATATCGATCTCAAGGAGGTCGACTCGACTGCTCCACTAGATGAACCTGCCCCAGCCGAGCTAGCGGCCGCGAACACACCTGTTGAGCCGGCGGCCAGCCTGGTCGCTGAGACCGAGGTGGCTCCGACTACAGGGCCGCTGCCGCCACCCGACCGAGAGGTGGCTGCTGAGACTGAGGCCCCAGCCACCGAGGTGCCGCACGTTGCGGAAGCCGCGGACGGAGCCCCTGAGCCGGTCCCCAAAGTCGTGGGGGAGGGCGGTGCTGAGGCCAGGACCCCGTCGCCGTCGTGGTTGTCGTTGTCGCCGTCGCCGCCGCCGCCGCCGCCGGAGATCCCACATCTGCCTCGGATCGAAGCTCCTCCGCGTGTGATGCCCCGGACCTTTACGTGGACAGCTCGTGACGGTACTGTGAAAAGCTTCAGGCTCGATGAAGTCGTTGCAAGGAGAGAGCGCGAAAGCCTGCTTTGCGCCGCCATCAGCGGGTCCCAAGGGGTCGCGGTATGATTCTTGTAGTAGAGCTCTAGCAATCTTCTTGTCTTGATATTTGACTCCGTCCTTGATCCGTCTTTTATCCTGAGCAGAAGCTTGTCGACCGCAATGAGGCGATGACGGAAATCTTGGTCGAGGTAGCTCCCCACCTCGCAGAGTTGGAACAGCTCCGGGCCTTAAAGGCCGAGATGGAGGAGCGTCATGCGGGGAGGGAGGCCTGGCTGAAGAGTGGCGCTGATCAGCTCAGGGCGGAGACATGGGCCCTAGCCGGGAAGGTCAGAGGTAAAATCCTCGAGTATATCTTCCCGACTGAACCGTTGATGTATTCATCCAGCTACGTTGTTCCCAACTGCCCAGTTATGTCGTGACTGCACGGTTGAGCTCTTGGTTAATCTGTGGTGCAGACCTCGAAGCGGAGTTAAAGACCCGAACGGAGAGGGAATCGTAGCTGAAGGAGGCCGAAGAAGCCAAGGCCGAGCTTGAGAAGGTCAAGGCCGACCTGACAAAGGCCAACACCGAGCTTGACCAGGAGAAGTTCGAATTGGAGAAGGCTGTCGCCAAGCTCGGTAAGGAGAAGGCTGAACTGGAGAAGACCGTGGCCGGGTGGGAGGCCGACTACGAAAGTAAGTCCTCAACCCGACTGTGATCTTATCCAATCCATTAGTTATCCTGTGTGTAGCCGAATTTGACAAGCTTACTTGTCGGCTAATCTGGGCAGACATGAGAACTAATGTCCGGCCCAGTATCAGTTCTACACGGAGGAGATAAGGTTGATCAGGGAGTCACGGGAGGCCCTTGTCGGGTCCATGAAAGGGCTCCTTGACCTTATAGATCCCCGCCCAGTGGGAACCAGCTGCAACAGAATCCCTCAGATAGTGGGGCATCTCAAGGATGCACCGAGTGCCTTGAAAAGGTACTCGGATGAGCGTGTTGTCGCCGGCGTGGCCCAGACCCTGGCGATGACCAAATCCATATACCCTAGGGCGGATATTGAAGCCATCGGGGAGGGGTTTGCCGAAGAGACGACGCCAGAGGAGGCGCTGGAGCTGATCGCCCGGGCGAAGCCGACTGCAGAAATAATTACCCGAGACCTGGGTCTGTGAGGGCAATATGTCATGTAGTCGGGACATATGAACTTGTATAAACAAGCATGTGTAAATATGTGTGCAATGCTGCCAAGCTTATCATTTAGTTGTCATTAGCTTTACTTGACCGTGTAGTATGCACTGAGTTTGTCTGTCAGAACTTAATAAAAATGTTCGAAGTAAGAGGCTGTACTCGGGCAAACGCGACAGTCATAGTAAGGCTTCATAACCGAAGTGAAATAAGCTCGTATGTTATTGACAACGCACATATATACATGCAACCCCCGACTCACTACTCGGTTGATACAAGCGGCGTAGTGAGTTAGAAGAACTGTACACATGAAAATTATAGAACTCAGGTATAGAAAGGACGTAGTTGTTCTATGTTCCATGAGTTGCTGATGAGAACGCCGTCTTCGGTCTTCAGTCGGTAGGCGCCTGGCCGCGTGACCTCGGCTATAATGAACGGCCCTTCCCTGATTGGGGATAATTTATGCCTGTCTTGGTGGTTTGTATTTTCCTCAGAACGAGATCCCCCGACCAAAAGGCGCGGCCACGGACATTGCGATTGTGGTAGCGACGTAGGCCTTGAAGATACCTTGCCGACTGGATAGTTGCGGTGTCTCTTGCTTCTTCCAGCTGATCTAGTTCGACCAGTCGGGTATTGTTGGAGTCATCTTCTGAGTAGGCCCGGACTCGTGGAGAGCCGAACTGTAACTCGGTAGGTAGCATAGCCTCGGCACCGTAGACCAGAAAGAAAGGTGATTGCCCTGTTGCCCGACTAACCATGGTTCTGAGGGACCAGAGAACGGATGGGAGTTCTTGTACCCACCGGCCCGCATATGGTTGTAGTCAGTCGAATATCCTGGCCTTGATGCCTTGTAAGACCATACCATTGGCTCGTTCAACCTGCCCGTTGCTCCGTGGGTGTGCCACAGATGCGTAGCAGATCTTGATGCCGAAGTCGTCGCAGAAATCTTGGAATAGGCCCGCCGCGAACTGAGTACCATTGTAGGTGATGATGCGGTTAGGGACTCCGAACCGGTATAATATACTCATGATGAAGTCCTTTGCTCGTGCCGCTGTGATTGTTGCAACGGGTTTAGCCTCAATCCACTTGGTGAACTTATCCACCGCGACGAATAAATGTGTGAACCCTCCTGGCGCTTTCTTGAAAGGCCCGACCATGTTGAGCCCCCATACTGCAAATGGCCAGGAAATGGGGATAGTTTGGAGTTCCTGGGCTGGAAGATTTGTTTGTCTTGCGTAGAACTAGCAACCCTCGCACTTGCGAACGATGTCTTTGGCATCTGTTACTGCTATGGGCCAGAAGAATCCCTGCCGGTAAGCCTTTCCGACTAACGTCCTGGATGCGGCGTGGTTGCCACATATGCCCGAGTGGATCGAGTGCAGAATCTGCTTGCCCTCCTCGGTGGTGACGCAGCACATGAGGACACCGGATGCGCTCCTTCGGTACAAGTCTTCCCCGACTAGTAGGAAGCTTTTGCTTCGACGCTTTATCTGCTCGGCTTGACTGCGATCTTCTGGGAGTTCGTCGTTCGTGAGAAATTTGACAACAGGAGTCCTCCAGTCTTGACATATGTGCAACACCTCATGTGTGGTCGGGGTAGGCTCGCCTCCCGACTGATCTGGTGCCGGTTTCTTCTTGACTGATGGTTCCATGAGTTGCTCGACAAAGATTCCAGTTGGAACTGCTTCTTGCTTGGATCCCATGTTTGGCAGCTCATCTGCTGCGTCGTTGTATTGGCGCAGGACATGTGTGATTTCCAGCCCGTCGAACTTGTTTTCCAGCTTGCGGACCTCCTGACAGTATGCCGCCATGGTATCGTCGAGACAGGTCCAGTCTTTCATGACTTGGTTTACCACGAGTTGAGAATCTCCGCGCACAACCAGTCGACGTATGCCGAGTGATATAGCGATGCGGAGCCCATGAACAAGTGCCTCGTACTCGGCGACGTTGTGGGAAGCCGGGAAGTGGATTTGTAGAACGTACTTCAGTTTTTTGCCCGTGGGGGACGTCAATATGACTCCGGCCCCGGCGCCACCGATCCAAAGAGAACCGTCGAAGTACATTGTCCAGTACTCTAGCTTTGCTGTTGGTGTAGGCAGTTGGACTTCTGTCCACTGGGCCACGAAGTTGGCTAGAGCTTGAGACTTGATAGCTGTCTGTGGCTGAAAGGTGATGTCGAACGCCATCATCTCGAGTGCCCATTTAGCGATTCGGCCGGTGGCCTCGCGATTATGAAGGACATCCCCGAGTGGAAATGATGTGACCACCGTGACTTGGTGTGCTTGGAAATAATGAACCAGTTTCCAGACTGTGATAAGTAGGCCATATAGCAGCTTCTGGATCTACGGATATCTCGTCTTGGAGTCGGCAAGGACCTCGCTGACGAAGTAGACTGGCCGTTGTATTTTTTGAATATGACCTGTTCGGGTCGCTCAACCACCAGCACCGTGCTGATACTGTGTTGTCGCCGCCAGATATAGCATTAGCGGTTCCTGGGGCAGAGGTGACGCCAACACGGGGGGTGATGTGAGGAATTGTTTGAAATCCTCGAAGGCTCGCTGGGCTTCCGGAGTCCATTGGAAATTGTCGGTCTTTTTGAGTAGCTTGAAGAAGGGCATGCCCCGTTCGCCCAGTCGGGAGATAAATCGGTTGAGTGCTGCCATGCAGCCTGTCAGCTTCTGGACGTCTTTGAGGTTAGTCGGGGGTGCCATGTGCCTGATGGCGTTGACTTTCTCCGGGTTGGCCTCGATGCCGCGGTGCGAGACGATGGAGTCGAGTAACTTTCTGGATGGCACACCGAAGGCGCATTTTTCCGGGTTCAACTTCATCTTGAATCTTACGAAGTTTTGGAAGGTTCTCTTCCAAGTCAGCGATGAGGTCTTCTTCGACTTGATCTTGATCACCACATCGTCGACGTAGGCTTCCACATTGCGCCGACTGAGTATGCGCATGACACGATGTAAGATTCTTGCTGAATAGCCCTTTGATAGGTGCACCGCGTTCTTCAGACCGAACGGCATGTGATATAGGCATACGCTCCAAACGGTGTGATGAAGATGTCTTCAAGCGTCTTCTTCCTCAGGCTGATTTGATGGTATCCCGAGTAGCAGTCGAGAAAACTGAGTAGGTCGACCCTGCTGTGGAGTCGACCACTGATCATCCGAGGAAGACAAATGGGTCCTTAGGGCACGCTTTGTTGAGGTCGGTGTATAGTCGACGCACATGCGCCATTTACCGTTTTTCTTCGGACCAGAACTGGGTTTGCCAGCCATCCGGGTGGTAGACTCTTTGATGAACCCGGCTGCGAGGAAGTTGGTAATTTCTCCTGGATTAGCATCTTTGCGGTCTTGAGCGAAGCGCCGCAAGCCGTTGCTTAACTGGCTTGGCGTCTGTCTTCACATTTAGGGCGTGCTCGATCACTCCCTTGGTACGCCCGGCATGTCCGACGGTTTCCCACGCGAAGATATCCTTGTTGGCTTGGAGGAAGGTGATGAGCGCTTCTTTCCTATTTGGGGTCGAGTCGGTCACCGACTAAGCAGTCTTGGAGGGGTCGGAAGGGTCCAGGGGACCCTTCTTCGTGTCAGAGTCCGCTGAGATTCCCGACTTCGCTGCTTTTTTTCGCCAGAACTTGATCTTGCTCGACTTCTGTTGTGACGGCTTGCCGAATGTTGTGCGCCCGACTCCGCCCAATTGTGATTGAGGCCAGTTCGCAGCTCTCCTTGTCAACAGGTGAAGGCTTGCTTGACGTCGCTGCGGAAGGGAGAGGACTCCTGCCTGGTCCAGGCATCTTCAGCACCATGTATGTATAGTGCGGTATCGCATAAATTGGCGAGTGCCGGCGTCGAGTATCGCGTGGGTTACGCAGTCTCGAAGTTCGCGAACTCGAAGCAGACAGTTTCTGTGCGGAAATTATCCCGCGTGCCGAAAGGTTTACCGGCAAAGTTATCTGCCCGAGTGGAGTTGATGACAGGCCGGGAAATTATCCGTGGAAGGGCGCAGTGCTCGCCGTAGTTCTGAACGGAATTTTATCTCATCCAAAGTCTTGGCGACAGATATTGAGCGCGCTGCCTCCGTCGATGAGGGTTTTCTTCAGCTGATGTTCTGACGACCGGGTCCAGGACGAGTGATAGCGTCCCGGGTGGGAAACCCCTATCTGGGTGATCTGCGCGATTGAAGGTGATGGCCATCTCTGAAGCGCAGGTATTGGGGGGGGTGTGGCCGTGGAGACCGTGTGATGTCGCGCGCTGAAGCTTCTGTTTGCGCTTAGACTCGTATGCGAGTGGTTCCCCGAAGATATGGTTGAGCTGGCTTGAGGATCTGGAAGTCGTCAGCCGGGACCCTGAGTCTGCTTGTCTTTGTCCTTGTCGGGACCAAGACGATGACGTCTGCTCGGAGGCAAACTTTTTGAGCATATGCAGTCTTTGGCCGCGTGCTTTCCCTTGGGGTGCCAAAGGGGCATGGCCCGCTCATGACTTTCTGGTAGTCGTTGTTCCGCTGGCCACGACCGGCTGCGCTCCATGTTGGCCACTCGTTGTCCGATTCCGTTTACGGGTTGCCGGACTTGTTTTGAGACGGCTCGTTGTGGCTTGCCTTTATTCTTCTGTCGGGGCTCCTTCTCGTCGAGGGCCTCGACGACGCTTCGGCCGAGTCGGCATTTATTGGCCATGTCGAAGAGCGCCGGACTGTATGGTGGCTTCCGAGTGAATTTGCAATAAGCGGAGCGTATTTTACCCCTTTGAAAGGCGCGATGACGGCTTCGTCTTTGCCAGTTGGGATTTGCTTGCGCTTCTCGAAAACCTTTTGATGAATTTGCGCAAAGTACTCGTTTTTCTTCTGGTGCAGTTGAAATAAAGATCATGCTCCGAAGCGGTTGTCGTAGGTCCCTGGAAATTAGCAATGAACCGCTCCCTGAGTTGTCCCCAAGAATCGATCGACACCTCGGGAGGCCTGTCAGCCATGTCCTCGCCGAGTCGGCTAGCGCGAACTGGAGGTAGTTAGCCCATGACTCTACTGGCCGCCCCAGTTAGCTCGGACTGCCAAGTGTAAACGGTGAAGCCAGACTCCTGGGTTTGTCTTGCCGTCGTACTTTTTCGATCCGGTGGGCTTAAGCCAGTTGGCCCACAAGACTCCTGTAGCTCCCGAGTGAAGGCTGGGATGCCTTTCGTCTTTGTGAGGGCTCCGACTCCGATCTTGGCGATGTAGTCGCTCGTGGTGGATGCCGAAGCGCTCGTTTTGTCTTCTAGTCGGTGGCGTTCATCTTCTTCGCGTTCTTCGCGTCGGGCGTTTATGGTGGTGACGAAGGTCTCACGGTGCAGTCAAAACTCAAGAGGTCCTGATTGGGTCGGCGATCGTACTGGCGACAACCGCCGGTTGTCATTATTGGTATTGCGAGCGTTGTTGCCGGACTCTTCGCGTTACCGACTAGAGCCAGCCGCCCAGCAGTCGCGCTGATGCAGATGAGCCTGCCGCGGAGAACCACCGGTTGGTCGTATATAGCAGTGTCACCCAACTGCTGTTGCTGCTGACAGGCAGCAGCTGTGATCATCGCCCTTGATCTTAGCGATAGTCGGGGTGGCCCTGGTGATCGCCCGAGCTACGGCGTGTGTCCAGCAGAGTTGCTGCGGCACACGTTCTGTTGTGGGCGTGACAAAGACGTCGTGGTCGCCAATCTTGGTTTGGAGGATCTGTTGCTGACGCACTCGCCCAGCTGGCGAGCTCGTTGTTGCGGGCTTCACGGTTGGCCTCCTCTTGTTGTAATCGGCGCGCTTCCTCTTGTCGCTCCTCTTGTAGTCGGCGTCCCTCGGGAAAGGTGGTGTTGAAGCCATGAAGATCTCGCGGGAGAGGGAAGCTTGCCGAATTAAGTCCGAGCTACGCGCTCGAACCGCTGTACCGACTTGGTGTCAGACTCCGAATAGTTTATCGGAGTGCGAACGACTCGACCTCTCTAGATCCGATCTGAAACGGCACCTAGCCGTGTCAAACTAATCATCGGCTGGAGATCGGGTCTGCTGCGTCGGGATAAAGGTGCGCAGCGTCGCCGGAATTGTGTACGGGAAATTGACGACCTCTCCCTTCTCGCCTCAAATCGGGCCACGCTCAAGCTAGAGTAGCGAGCCGGAGCCGAAGGAGAGGGTTGTCCGCGATTCGGCGATGTGAAGGACGCCGCAGGAAGTCGCTGAAGGAGACGGGGTGTCCTGTGTGCCCATGGCGCAACGTCGGCTGGTTCCCGATCCCGGCTGGCAAGATGGATTTTGCCTGCAGCCAGGGGTGAGGGAATTGCCGAATTGATCGGTGGCGATGAAGTCTAAACTTCGCGAAGGTAATTGCATCTCCGGGGAAGAACTTGGTTGCTGTCGACTCCGTTGATTGAATCCATCGAATTTCCGATGAGGAATTCGCCAGAGCCCTCCTGGCGGCACTCGATGCTTTGGCACCGGCAATAAAACTATGGGCTTACTCAGCGAGGGGTGAATTCGTGACCGGCAGAGGAACCAAGAGCATTATACTGGTTTCAGTGCCCTCAAGGTGAGTAATACCTACGTCCAGTTGAGGTTATTCTCTGAGGGGTCTGTAGAATTCGATGATCTGGTGCTCTTGTTGGTGCTTGCCTGAGGGTGCCCTGCCCCCCTTTATATACTAGGGGACAGGGGTACATGACAAGGATCCCAGTCGGATACGACAAGGATTTCCTTCTTAGAGATAGGTCGTATCCGCTAGACTATGTTTCTTATTACCAAGGTACACCTGCTGGAGTGCTATCTTTAATCTCTAACTACATGGTTTGGCCCGATCCTCTACCGAGTGGCCCATGTACTGGTAATGAGGTACCCGGGCCCATGGCCTCCACACTTAGGTTTTCGAAAAATGTTTTCAAATGAAAAGTTTGGCGAAATAAAACTAGCCTCTCTTTGATAGCAGCATGATTCACGTTTCGCGTGACTTGCCTGAGACGAAATTTTCAAATCCATTTCTTTTCTCCGCCTGCATTAGGAAGGTGAGTTGAAGTGAGATTAGGGTTTCCTTCCTATCCCAAGCCCGTTGCTTGTGGATGGTTCTCACTCGCTGTCGTCCGCGCTTTTCTGTTTGCAGGTTGCTGCTCGGGCTTGCCGAAGTCGCACTATAAGGTATAATCTATTTTGGTATTTTTAATTAGCTATTTCTTGTGGTACATCTCCGTTGACGCGAGTAACCTACAAAGGTTTCTGGATGGTACCGGCCATCGCGGTTTCCGTGGAAATGGTTCACGCCAATCTCCTGCGGGCGCTTCCTCTCTAGTATCACCGTACGGGGTAAGGAAGGGGGTCTACTGCAAGGCTGACCGCTGGCGGTAAGATCGATGACACAAGGTGGCCAAGATGGATTTTGCGAATGGCAGCGAGTCTGGGGAAGAGGGGTACGGCAACAGGTTGTGGAGGGAATAGGGAATCTCGTGAGTGGCTCGGATTGGAGCAAGGCGGTGGAGGAGGGCGGCCGATGGCGGAGGAACTTCGATCGCGGTGGCAGGGATATATGGTCGCTGGCCAACGACCATGACAGGCAATGAACGGTTCGGGTTCAGGGTGA